>JBAJNP010000691.1:0-82852 GCA_036877545.1 Yasuhikotakia modesta | reverse complement strand
TTCTAGTACTGAATTCAGGAAAGTCATTTTCCCATGTGAATGCCATATATTGTTATATATCTACACAGGGAACCATCAACGTGTAAGGACAATATAATGAATATAAAATACAATGTTCTTTCATTAATTATAGCCTCACGCACAGATGATAATAATGAAGGGACAGGCTTTCAGTTTGAATTTTGCACTGACAACTTGCTATGATGTTCTTCTGCTTAGGAAATTATTGCTGTTACTGTGCTAATAATCAGTAATTTTAGCAGCAATCTTCAGAGTGCTTAGTGTAATTGTATTGGAAGAATACCACTGTATACATGAGTGGCTCAATGGCTTTAATGTCTAAAATGTCTGAGATCAAATTTGTGGAGATTGTATAAACCATTAGTAAATTTTTGATTTGATTTACTGTATTTTATTACATTTTGACCCTTCTCAAATGCTTGATAAAATGCTATAAACAGTTTAATATAACAGCAAGAATGCCTCATTCCCTCAGACATCTCAGTCTGCTGACATAAGTGGGGCATAGGTGGTATTCCGAACTGAAAATTCCCAACATATTGATTTAGCGTAGGTGAGTTTGCTTTGATAAAACGGAAGAGCACATCAAAGGGGGTTTCTCACCTGTCTTTTTAGGTTACCTAGAACCTTCACACAAGGCTGAGCTTATATACCCTTAACTAATACTGCATGCATGGGAAAAGCCTTTATTGAGGGTGGTTCAGGTGGATCGGGGACATGTGAACAATATGATGCACCCAGTTTTTCTCTCATTTGAAAATTTAAAATAACCAAAATAATTTTTCTTCTGACATCAATTACGACCAGTCCACAGTTGACGGATGACTTTAAAGCAATAAATCAATTAAGCATCGATCTTATTCATGCAGATTCAAACCATGCTGTGAATGGCAACCAGTGGGGAGCTAGCAATAAACCAGCAACATTTTTAACACAATTTTAAGCTTAAAAACTCCTCCAGTGAATCTAGAAAAGGTCTATCAGACAGGAATTGAACAGAATAGTTGGACCTGGAAAACATAAGGCGAGGACACTGCTCCCAAAGACAGAAAACAGAAGGACATTATGTTACTTCTGAAGGCCACAAATCATGCACATGTATTTTACTTTGTCCAATGATATGACATAACTGTGAATAATTATAGGGCTTTCTGGTTTACAGCTGGATGAGAGAGAAGATTTATCTTGAGGAATTGGATGTAAACCACACTTGATGGCAGTTCCCCGAAGTGCAAGCGCAGCATCATCAGTCATGTGAACATCAGAAGACAACATTTAAGTTCACGGCACTCTATGAAGGTCAAATTGTTTCCAAGAGCACAAAACAGATGTTGAACCTGCAGTCATGTATCTGTTTAACAATGTTTGTTGCATTTTTCAAATGTATGTGTTATATGGTTTTATTTAAAAAACAGTCCTGCTAAAAGTTCTACAAAATGCTGAGCTAGCACATGTAGGTAGCCACTCTGTTAAATTCACATGCACAGTCTTAGGCCATGTTTATTTGTGAATGCAAATGTGACTACAGATTTAACAATTGTGTCACAAATATATACACATACAGCTTGATATTTATGCACTAAAACATTGTTGTTAATTATTGAGAATACATCATTTATCTTTTAATACACTGCACTGATAATGTATCTAAAACTTAGGTTTACCTCTGCAAAATTACTGTCAATACGACTTATTAACTACAGATATATAATACCTTTTCAAGGCATCTCAAAAGTCAAGATCTTTTATTCGATGAATGAAATAAACTCATACAAATAGAACATACTGTTCAGTTCAGACACCCTATAATAAATACATGAGGCTTTTCCTGTAAGTTCACGTTCTGTTTGCGTTCTTGTTAATGCGTTTAAATATTTTTACCCCTTGCTGACATGTAAAGACATATAAAGCTAGGCTTAATAAGTAATATCTACCCGGCGAGAACAGAAAAAACTCCAGAATAAGAGAATTTTGATTTAGTTTTTACATATGCGCGTGACGTTTCACTCGCCGTTGACCAGAAATACATAGAAAAAAGCACGCGAGCTTACCTGTGAATGTCCCTGGTACATTTTCAGTCCAAGTGATGAAAACCCCTCCGTGTGTTGGTGTGACTGTAAATGGTCAATGAGGAGAAGAAAAGATGAGCGGAGCTATCCCGAGTCTCGGATACTCAAATGTTTTCATGCTCCAGCTGCGTCCACGTGAGGATTCCTCATACAGGACCTTTCACGAGACCGCGCTTCAGACTTCCTACGTTCATATCAAGCCGTGATCTTTCAGGCAAAGCGATCACTGCGTGACACAAGCACGCCGGTGTGGTCTTCCTCTTTTTTCCTCGGGTTATTCCACTCCTTAGTGAAAATGTTCGCGTCCCAGCCCACTTCTGCGCGGAAACGCCTCATTGAGCAGTAAGCCACCTCCCATGACTAACATCAGTGCTGAAGATACGCTACTGCTGCTGATGCTGCTGGAGGGCGTCATGAGGATGCTGGTGTAGACTTACATGCGTTGACTTTATGCTGGGTTATATATGTTGAGTGGACTGTTTAATTGTGCTGTTTCAGTGATGATATAAGGAAATGCTTATACAATGTCCATGTTGCACCTTTTCAACAGAAAAGGTTTTTAAAACATTGGTTTTTAATTTAGTCTTGCAATGTGTGTATTGTGTTCACATTCTTTTCAGAGTCTCTGTTTGGGCATATTCATTTGACTATGTTAATGGTAGCTTGTTTCCAAGCTCCACTCTCTCATTGGAAACATTTATTGTGATTGATTGTTTCCTGTTCATCAGCTCAAGCTTAATCAGACGTGAGGCACTCTATGACCTATTCACTTATAGTCATCCACTCTGAGTTTTATGTCAGCTTCAAATTAATGAGCTGACATGTAATTAAATATTTCCCTTCCTTGAGTCATGACTGGAAATTAGGTCAGACCATAGAAATCTTCGACTGATGGGCAGTCCATCACAGAGCTAACACAGAGACAGACAAATACATTTACACCTACCAGCAGAATTTTTTTTTCTGCCCTATTTCAGGTCTCACCTTCCATATCCATTATTATTCTTCCTCCACTGTCATTACTGCAATCATCTTTGTACTTTACTTTTGTTCTTCTGTACAGAAAAATCAGCTCAGTTGAACTTATTACAGAATTAATGCATACCAATATTATTTTGGGAAAAATCTGAAAGGCACTGAATGTAAATAAATGAACTATTTACATGACTATTTACATTTGTCAGCCAATTAAAGGTTGTCTTTGCATATACAACTTTCTTCAGTAAATTGTTTATTATCCCCACAAAAAAGTAAGTATTAATTTATGTACACCAGTATGTACATCTATAAATCATCTTGCATTGAGAATAGCAGAGGCTAACATGTGAGGATTGACTATGTAATTTATGTAAAACAAACATACTGTT
This sequence comes from Yasuhikotakia modesta, assembly GCA_036877545.1. NCBI lineage: Eukaryota > Metazoa > Chordata > Actinopteri > Cypriniformes > Botiidae > Yasuhikotakia > Yasuhikotakia modesta. The sequence continues at coordinate 79,395 of JBAJNP010000691.1, read as the reverse complement.
AACTATCAGTAAACACAAACCTTTTTTTGCTCATACCACTCAAAGCTGATTGTCTTATGGGTTTAAGGATTTTGAACTGAGCTCTTTTCATCCTGAACACACATTCACAGATTTCCTCTTTCTCTTTCTGCACTCATTCTGTTCTTGCATTATGAGCAAAAAAAAACACAAAAATGTTTCTGCATGACAAAAGATTCATTTTTTGACATTAATTCAATGTCATTAAGCATTTGTTCATTTGACTGGTCTCAGCTTACTGAGTGAACTATTCGGTTTGCTTCCTCTCATTGCGGCTTGACTTCATTGATTTGACCTCTGTGTGACTCATGTGTGCCCTAATAACAACAGTGGGAGTTCTGAACTGTTTTTGAAGGTCATCACTGCTGGACATTAACCTGTAATTAAAACAAAAGCTATGTTCAGTTGTTTGGCTATGTATCTTTTCTTTTGCAAAAACACAACTTTCTGCAAAAGTATATTTTGATTTTTTATGTGCTTTTTAGCCTTGTGTAACATATTGTTATGATTCATGTGATAATGAAACAGCATATTAGGAACAGAGACTGAAATTTTGCACGAAAACATTGTTCATTTTCCTAAGCAAATTTGTGGCTGTGTCATGTGACATACTGTTTGGATTCTCATTCGCAGGCCTAGCTTCTCTTCTTGGGCCTAGCTAACCTCATAAGCCACTAACGTCAACAGACCTAACTTTGTAGAGCAGAGGTTCTTAACAATATTAACAATATTAAGTTACTTTCAGCTAAAGCTAAAGGCCCAATCAGTTAATTGTTTCATGGGTTTTAATGGTTTCAATGTTCATTGCAAAGTAAACTTAATATTCAGTTTACAAGGCGCAGCAAAAAAAAAAATGTTTTAGGAAAGACTTAAATTTAACACTTAAAATCCAATATTTAACATTGAACACTTGATCAGAATAGGTTAAACCTGCTATAGAAATATCATGCACAATTTTTCAGCTTTGGCTAAGTTAAACTCATTAATCTCTATGTCAAGGGACCAAGACTTGCATGGCTAAATAAAACTTTCCCCAACCTCTGCTCTTTCAGAGCTCTTTCTACTCTCATATGGAGCAGCAAAGACATAGAAGATTCAATATCAAAGTCAAACTTGAACTCTCTGCTTTCTTTCGGCACAGATGTCCCAGTGTTCTCTTGTGTGTCAAGACTGAAGCTGAGAGTGAGAGGATTATATTTAAAGCTTTCTGTCCCTAAGCAAACCCAAACTAAATTAATGAATCTTTTCACTGTGAATCATTATTTGAAATGTAGATTTGTTGTAGAGCACACTTTCATAAAAACAAATACTAACTGCAGTGTGAGCCATGTAATGCATTATACTGTACACATATGAGAAAATAAAATATTTAATTAAATTCAAACACAGCTATAAAATTAGTCCACCCATAGATAATTGCATACCTTAGAAACCTAAAACAGTCATGTTGCTACAGTAAATCTAAATGTTACAACATGTATATTTTAGGTTATTCTCACAAAACTTTTTGTGTGAATATGTTTACATTAATGTAATTGGCAGATGCTTTTACTGTGCATTAAAGCTACACTTTTTTTGCATTTCCTGGTAATCAAACCCATGACCATGGCATTGCAAGCAACAGCTGAGCTGGATGAGGGCTAAATTTTTAAACACATTAACCATTATAAAATGAAATTGCTACTAAACTTGTAAACTAAACTCTATGAATCTTATTGGCTGTTCCCTTTGTTTTGATCCACATTGACCTGAGTTTGGTCAGACAGACATTGTTGAACCAGCCAAGTCATGCATTGAAGTGAATGCCAATGAAACAGTGCTTTAGCAAAGGAGGTGCCAGATGGGCCGATGTCAAACCAGTCAAAGGTCACACAATGACAGCTCACTGAGCATCACATGGGTGTTTAGAATGTCATTGTCACAGGGCTAAATTCATCTGCCATCTGCCTTTGTGAGGAAAGAAAACTTTATTCAGAAACTGACTCAGTACAAGATTTGGGAGCAGCAAATCAATCATGTCAAGTATCTCTGACACCAAGAAACAAATACACTGTGTGTCAGACACAGGTATCCAAGAATAGCCAAAAGGAGTTATTTGTGTAAAAAACAATTCTCACTTTCAAAGTATCCTTTATGTGATTAGCTGTAACATGCAGTAAAGAAACTTTAAGAACTTTAAAGAAGAACTTTAAAGAAACTAAGAAACATTAAGTTTACACTGGTTTTACCACAGCTAAGTTTATATTTTAGAGCTTCAGAAAAGATTTCCACAATGTCGAAGTAATCTGACCGATCAAAATTAGTAATTTGACCAATCAAAATCAGATATTTAATATAAACATGTTCAATCAAATTCTCCCAATAACAAATTATCTTAGCTGAACTTACTTTTATGGCATAAGTTTATAGCTCTGTAATCTTACTGTACTGTAACAGTTTAAAATAAATGTTTTGTTAGAAACATTTGTGACAAAGGTGATGCATAAATGAAACATAACTGTAATTCTGAATAAGTCTTCAGGGCATTGAAAGTACAAGCTTATGAGCAATACAGTTGTCCTCAGAGGAACTGAAATTATTTCGGCTTTGCCCAAAATAGATCATATGACAAAGATCCAGTTTCATTTAAGCATCTAATTCATGCTGAACAGTGATTTGAGGTAAAGGTCTTCTCTGCTTAATCTTGATATGCACCAGCATTTCCAAGCAATTTAATATCAGTTTAATCAGCTATGATGGCAGGGTACAGTGCGATTGTACTGTACAAAGTCTAGGCCTGGTAAACACTGTGGCCTGTAGCAGGTTGCCCAGCACAGAAAGTGAGGTATGTCTGGCACATGTAGGGGTTAATATGTCACACAATGAGATTCAGGAGATGAATTGAATTGAAATTTTCCTATCACAGTAATTCTACAGAAATACTGTATGTCAGTTCTCTGGCAGCTAGCACAAATCAAAATAATCTTGTGCAGAAAACACAAAATGATTTCAATCAGGAAGATTTTGCATGTGTGTGTATCAAAGCTTTAAATAAGAAAAGCCTGACTCTGATATATTAAGCTGCCTTTGATGCTATGTCATGTTTAAAACGGTGTGAGGTTTATTCCCTATGCAAATCAGAGTCTTCTACTGCCATCTCCTGACATAACCAAGTGAGTGTAGGATTACCCACTCAATCGCTCAATCGATACCTGTAATAAATAATTGATACAAACAGTACAAAAAGTACAAACCAACCCAGGTAAAAAGATTTTATTATACAAAACGTAATATAAGCTTTTTGTTACATATAATCGAAGTATAATCGCATTGGTTGTGCTAAAGCCCGACAACTTAATCAGTTCACTACAACTCCCATGATGCCGTGGGTGGAATATCGGAAGTGCAGTAGCACGAGTTTGGATTGTAAGCGTGACGTACATGCTAGAGTAAAGCAGCATGGCTAGTAAAGATCCCGGGGTAAGTTCATTTATGAAGCTGTTAGAAATATCTAGACACGTATTTGTTTACAATGTTATTAATTATTACTCGATGTCATTAAGCCTTATATGTGTCTGTATTTTTAAATACAGTGCATGCTAGATATAAAGTGCATGCTAGCTGCATGCTAGCTTCATACCGGGTTCAGATATCTAGTGCCAGTATGATGAAACTGTGCAACTCTGCTTTGCGCTGTATGAGTGTGAGGTTAGTTAAAACATAATTATTATGACATTACTGTAAATGTACCATTTGTGTCAGTGATGTGATTTATAAATAAATAAATAAAAGGTAGTTAAATGTAAAAACGCTGTAACAGCATCATGTTGCTCCTCTTCTACTCTACACAAGGACAAGGTCACATTGTCACATTTTCAGGACAAAGGGTTTGAATAACTAGTGTTGATGAAAGCCTTAACTCAAGCATCTTGTGAAAAAGTGTTTTATAACTATTTTTACACTAAATGTATTATACGAATTCACACGTTTGATGTGAATTAAATCAGTAGTATTGAGTGCAGTTTTTATGACATAAAAATTATTAATAAATTGTCATAATTAACAAAATGTTGTGTTCAAACCGAATGTCCATGCTTATGTATAAAATAACTAACTGGTCACATGATCAGCAAGAAATAAATAAAACGACACCATTGATGTTCTGTTGTTACCAATATGAATAGTATATATTTTCAAATCGACTAAATTTAAGTGTGTCTCTGACAGGGCTTTTTGCAGCAGCTGAGGCAGATTGCTGGTAGAATAGGGTCTGGCCCCGGCCCTAGAGGTGCCGGGTTGGGTGTGAAGCTACTCATTGGGGCCGGAGCCCTTGCTTATGGGGTGAAAGAGGCCACATACACAGGTAAAGCTTGTATTTTGTCATTGCTTGACCTTAAACATGAAGCCATTTATCAAAGCTGTATTTTTTATCAGCTCTGTCAGGTCCGTAAATTTTGACCAGGTGGTTTCACGCATCAGGTATTGTGTGCATTAACTAAATGTGTGTGTATGTGTGTCTATAGTGGAGGGTGGGCAGAGAGCCATTGTCTTTAACAGAATTGGAGGCATGCAGATGGACACTGTGCTTGCAGAAGGATTACACTTCAGGTACATACAATATGACAGCTGTCATACAACCATATATTTAATTTATAAGGCAGTGACTTCTGTGTTATCATCCCTCTGCAGTTACTCTCATCACTACGGCACTGCATGATTGAACTGGGCAGTGTAAATATTGCCTTATAGACCTTATATATCTGCCATGTTTTGTATTCTAGTGCATATTGCAGTACATCTTATCTCTTCTTGTTTTGTTATGTTGATTGTGTTATAAATTCTTCAGATATACAATGTGTATTTAATATTTTTTAAGGTTTCTGCTACTTTATTTTCACATTTAACTCTTACCAAGCATTTACAGCTTGAAACTTGACTCACAGATCTGTCATTTGCTTTAGAATACCGTGGTTCCAGTACCCGATCATCTATGATATTCGAGCCAAACCCAGGAAGATTTCATCCCTCACTGGAAGCAAAGGTGACTTTGGAACAGATATTCTCTTCTATCTATTCTAATGCTCATAAGCAATGAAACTGATGAAATCTTGATGAAAGTTTTCAAAGGTGCCTTAAATGCAACAAGATGTCATCTTTAAAACATGCACATCACTAAATTGACTTTCCCCATCACAGATCTTCAGATGGTGAACATAGGTCTCCGTGTGCTCTCCCGGCCCATCGCCTCCAACTTGCCCACCATGTACCAGCAGCTGGGGAAGGACTATGATGAGCGTGTGCTTCCTTCCATTGTCAACGAGGTTCTCAAGAGTGTGGTGGCCAAATTTAATGCATCCCAGCTGATCACGCAACGAGCCCAGGTACAGTTTGAACACTGAGGTCACATGGGAAAGTAAGATTATAAGGCATTAAAGGAGTAGTTCACCTTAAAATGAAAAGCATCAAACGTTCTTTGTTAAACAAGCACTTACATCCAAACATATTCAAACTTGTTGCATTATGATAAATTAAATTAATGCACCTACTATATGTATATGTGTTTAAATGAGTTCTTCTGAAGGGATAAAGTCAGACAGGTTTGGAATCACTTGAGGGTGGGTAAATAATAACAGAATTTCCGTGTTTGGTTGAACTATTCCTTTATTGCTCACAAAAGGTTATTTTTGTATACAAATACTATACCATTGCTTGTAAACACAACTGTATGTTTATCATTAAAGCCATAGGTATAAAAGAGCAAAACTCTTATCTGTTGAGTGTTTATTTTAGTGCAGATACTATTTTTATTGATTACAGGATTTATGCATTGATCTTCCACCCCTGGCCTTTGAGTTTGACCCCTTCAATAACTCCTCAGGTGTGATCCTGGTGTGAGACAGTAATGATGAACTGTTAGTAAAGGCTAAGGGCTTGGGCTTGTAGTTTCTGTTTATTTTTCATCAGGGTGTAATGTCACTGTTTTTAACGCAATGCATGGGTGCATTTAGTCATTAAAACAAACAAGAACACACAGAATGTATGTATTAATATAGTATTGTTTGCATTAAATGTGAGCAAAACAGAACAACTTAATATGTCTCAGACATTTGGACCCTAATGCAACTGCATTTTGCATGGTTGCTGCTTGTACTCATTAGATCAGCAGAAAATTGGCTTAGCAGTTATTTACGTATTTATTTTGGTGTGCAGGTGTCACTGCTCATAAGGAGAGAGCTAATCGAAAGGGCTAAAGACTTCAACATCATCCTAGACGACGTGGCCATTACAGAGCTCAGCTTCAGCAAAGAGTACACTGCTGCTGTGGAGGCCAAACAAGTTGGTCAGTAGTGCCAAAATTACCCATAAGGCTCTACTCTAGAAAATCTTGTTTTCTTGTGTCCTATATAGCAATGCACTGTTATAAAGTACAAATATAGCTAGTAATTAAAGTAGTTGCATTTGATCACATGTGTGATTGTTTAATACAAACTGCAGCCTGATTTTAACTGTGCAGATGGTTGAAATTGAAAGAACATGAAATGGTGTCATAGTTCAGAATGTGTGATGTAACTGTTTTGGTCCAGTATTTATCTCATCTCAGTTTGCATAAATTCTTGAACTCATCAGCAAAACGAACAGATTATATTGTTCTTTGCCAGCTATTAACATGGTGTTTACTTTGGGTTTGTAAACACTGTCACATTCAAAAGCCTCTTTATAACAAAAGTTAGTTTGATACAATAGTCCTGCATTGACCTGTATAAATACCACACTTTTGTCTTGGCTGTTTTCCACACATAAAGACAGACAATAAGAGAGCCAGATGTTTTGGCATGTCTTTTTATATTTTCCTCATGGGTTATAACAATGTTGCCATTTGCTAAACCAATCACCCAACATTTTAAACAAATGTTATGTTGTATTTAGTTTTGTAGAACAAATTCAAACTTTGTTTGCTGCACTGTAATGTGTACTTCTTAAGAGGGACTGGGGCTAGAGAATTAGATCAACTCCGTGAGCTATATGACTTTTTATTTGACTTATTTTAATCTTTTAAAACATATGTGCAATAGGATAATTAGTAAAAATGAATAGTGGTAGATGATAACTACTAAAATGGCTGTAACAGTCAGTGATGATGAAGTCTTCATGCTTAATCTTAAAACTACTAAACACTAGAGGGCGCTCGGGTCATTTCATATTTTCCATCCTTCCCCACTGACCAAACAACAATACACAACTTGTACAACTTGTATAGTTTCAGTGTCCAAGCACTGAAATGCCATGTTTTATTTTTATCACTTCAGCAAATAAACACTGCAATAGACAAACCAGCTTGGGATTAGAGACGGTCTGAGCCCTTTTTTCTTTAAATAACCTGTCTGTTGTTGATGTGCAGCCCAGCAGGAGGCCCAGAGGGCTCAGTTCTATGTGGAGAAAGCCAAACAGGACCAGAAACAGAAGATTATCCAGGCTGAGGGTGAAGCAGAGGCTGCTAAAATGGTATACCACTTTTTATTCTCCCCTCTATGTAAATGCACATGCATACCAATATGTCTGTTTAATTCTGAAAGGCAGAAGGGGTTTCCGTTGTTAAACTCAAATGACCCAAATGCACCATTTGCATGTATAAGCACCTCATTTCATATAACAATTATTTACTGTTATTATGTTCTATGTCTGTGAGTGGAAGATGACTGTAATTATCAGATACAATAAATGAATATACCCGTGCTATTTTCAAATGGTTCACACTCTGTCTCAACAAGCTGTCGGCAAACACGGTATATCTGAATGCATTTTTTGTGCATTAAGGGCAGTGCTCATAATTGTTGTGTTTTGAAGCACATCAGTGCTCATAATTGTTGAGCATTTGAACTCAGAAATGATTTTGCTGTTAGACCCTTTCCTGCTGATATGATGCAATTGTGTAAAGTGGGCCGCAGGTCATTGGCTGTATGCTGATGGTGGGCAAAGTCTGAATCAAGGTTCATTTGCTTTGTTATTGTGTGTTTTTGCACTCCAGTTGGGTCAAGCTGTGACGAAGAACCCCGGCTACCTGAAACTCAGGCGCATCAGAGCTGCACAAAACATTGCCAAAACGGTATGACACGTGTTTTCAGAGAAACTAAAAGGTTGATTTGAAAGGTTATTGGTGCACATTAGAAGATTCAAAGAACTTACTGCCATAGGAGTTTTATAGCTAACACATTTTTAAAATAGAATGCTAGTTTACCCACTGCTATACACTGCACTGCATACTTTTTTAAATTCTAATTCCAAGATAGTAAGCATTATTAATCAAAACAAATTTTAAAAATTGTTTATTCTAATTTGTTAGATGTATTTGTCAGTCTATTTAAATAAGTCAAAACAGAGATAAAATGATGTTTTAAATCTTCCTTGTTAATTTGTCACTTCTTAACCTTTGATGTGTATACTGTGATGATACTGTTACATCAAATACTGTAATGTGTTTTCTTGTGACCAGATGTCGGCGTCTCAAAACAAGGTGTACCTGAGTGCAGACAACCTGGTGTTGAACCTACAGGATGATTCCTTTGACAAGTAAGATCCCACCCTGTGCTCCTCGGTCTCATTACACAGTACATTTTTACTGACTGCAATCAGCCAACACTTTCAAAACTAATTGAAACACACTCACCGCTCCAAAGCACAAAGCAAATTACCTCATTCATGGTGTGTGTCATTCACTGATCTGAGTGCATTGCAGGTCAACTCACCCCAATCTGCTTTGATTCAGCACTTATTGTCTTATACCAGTCTCACATGCGCTAATTCATCTAATCCTTTTTGCTGAACAAACCAGATTTGGCAGTTTACTTGAGAGACAACTTCAGACAGTGTTTTGTCTTTGAACACGTAAATTATTTGTTATTTGTAAATGTATATTTTGTGTTAAAGTAACGTTTTATGCTTATGTTAATGTTCACATGTAGCATTAGTGGTAATATCTGCATTTGTCTTCTGTTGCAGTCTGTCATTGGGGAAATGAGAAGCATCCTTCATAGGGAACATATGCATTCCATATGTTAGACCTCTGCCCTCCTTCTGAACAGGCAAACAGCAAAACCTTTCTGTGCTCAGATAAGATTTGAGTGGTGCAACCATATGCGTTTACTTGTGTATTTAATGTTCAGTTATACTCAGTTGTTTCTCAGTTAGATCTTTTGAATGATTGGCTGACGAATTAAGCTCATGAAATTGGCTCTGTATTATCAATTGGCAATAAAGTTTACATGTTTAATCATCTTTCAAACAATACATGGTCATGATACTGAAGTGAAGGCACACAAGTTAGATATCCAGTCAGATAAAACATGAAGGTTTTTTTTACTGTTTCATGTTTCCAGTTTATTCCCCTCTTTCTTTGATTTTTCTTTATAATGTAACAAATACTAGTACTAAAAGTCATTTAACACATTTGAATAAATAACATGTTTTCAAAAACACTTGAGCAGTATTTATTTATTTTGTAGTATATGGAAACCACAGTGTATGAAACAACATGCACCAGTGTTTAACATAAGAAATGCTAAATTTTGTATTAGAGAAACATAAGCTATGAGTAAATTAAAAGTGCTACTTGAATTTTTGTCTGCAGATCCCCTTTGAGGTTTATTGACAGCATATGCTGAAGCCGGCATGGTTTCCATGTAGAGTCATGTGATTCATGTTAAACCAACATCATTTGATGTTAATGTTTTAAAGGACATTATCTGTAGTTTCATTGAAACATGAAATGTTTCAGATTATACAAAAGTCAGGTTATACATCTGTCTTTTGTATAATCGATTTGAAAGTGAAAATTGGACCTTAATTTAATCTTTTTTTTCTCAAGTTGGGGACTTTTCACTTCTAAATGCACTGGAACCAACAACGCTTACTAAAAAAGACTTTAAAAATAGCATGTTAGGTCAATAGATGGCGCCAAAACAACGCTGGTATATTTTTCTCAAAAATGTCCTTTATATAGTTATGAAAACATGGGGGTGAAGTCCATATACAGAAAAAGAGAAGTGACAAGGGACTTTCCTGTTTATGCATTTGTCCTCATACATACATGTGTGTAGCTCTAACCCCTTAGATTTGCTGAATTCTCAAGAGCGTGTTTCAACATGATCCATAGAATTCGTCTCTTGAGACCTTCTTCTCACTGGATTAGTAGGGCTGGTCTCTATACATTATCACACTGGTTATATTCATGTGAGGGAGGAGACTGTGAATGGGTGGGGCTTAGGAAGTGTTGCATAAGGCCATGCCCCTTCTTTACCTCACGTCCTATAGGGTTGAGTGCTATTTTTTAAATGCGAAAAACCTTTTTGAGTGTGTGGTTGCGGTTTGTGACCTTCCTCATTTGTAAGCCTCTTTGAAAGAAGCTTCTGCTTAATGAATCTTTGTAAAATGTTTTCATATAAGTTGACTGTAAGGTCACATTATTGTAATGTTTCTTTTTCAAATGCCACTGCACTCCTAACCCCATTTTCCTCAGAAATATGGACTTAATCCTAAACTGGTTAAGATTTTATCTGATGAACGTGCTGCTCTTTAATATGCAAATGAACGCAGACGAGAAGACCGTCACGTCCCACCCCTCCCTTTCTGCTATACTCTCTTGCCCCTCCCCTCCTTGGCAATGCATAAACAAGAACAGATTATCACTCAGCTGGTCCATCTCCATGGAAACGCTGACCTCATGCTGGGATGAGAGATCTGGGCCAGTCACCATGGCGATTCGCCAGGACAGTAAACTTGATCTCCCTTACCTCTAGCACAGTGCACTTAATAGCAGCTTTGCAGCTATTTATGGAGGCTGGAAGCACAACATCCTCACACTGTGTTGTTTTTCCTGCCTTTCCACAAGGCACTGCAGATATTTGTTAAGGTTCTGTCACTGTCAGTGCTGCTGCCGCTCAAGAACCATTTTAGCACTTGCTAACTACGTTCATGCTAGATGTGTGACCTACATCCCACTTCAAAGTCATGATGCTCTGCAGTGCACATCTGCGGTGTCCTTGCCTCTCCACACAGCTACAGAAACACACACTGGAGTATTTGCTTAGTCATTTGTGCTATTAAAACGCATTCATTTTAGCTTATAATTTCTATTATTCATAAATGTGTAATATAATTAAAGCCAATGCTGTTGTCGTGGCCTGCAGCATGTGCATCATTATTTTAAATGGTAAAGATCCTAGTTCGTTTTTTATCCTGCAGTTATACATAATAAATGCTTGGTTATTTGCATGCATCTCTTTGTTGCAATAGATAATTAAAAGTTTACAAATGACAATATTTATTAATATTGTAATATATTTATTTTGTAGTATATGGAAACCACAGTGTATGAAACAACATGCACCAGTGTTTAACATAAGAAATGCTAAATTTTGTATTAGAGAAACATAAGCTATGAGTAAATTAAAAGTGCTACTTGAATTTTTGTCTGCAGATCCCCTTTGAGGTTTATTGACAGCATATGCTGAAGCCGGCATGGTTTCCTTATATTTACCTTATTTATTAAAAGCAATTTGCAGGTAATTAGTATTGTAAAAGAACAAAAAAATGCATTGAGTTGCAAAGTTGCCTTGCCTCAAATGTGACCTTCAAACAGAACAATCTGAGAGTTATTCTGAATGTAATTTAGAATTGTGAGGTAATATAAAGAATTGTTTGGCATACCAGAATGTAAAGATATCTTGTTTCCAGGTTGAATTTGCATCCCCAGAGATGAATTGATAAATTGGTGCCATCCGTAGTCAGCGAAGGCCTCCGCAGTAATTTACTGTGTGGATTTAATTAACCTGTTTCTTTTTTATGGCACCCTCATTATGGTGTCAAAAGGGATTTGGAAAGCTTGCCCTAGTTTGGTTAGTAAAGCTCCTTTTACATCTTCGTTTTCCCCTCAGATTGCCATACTTTAAGTGATACCATAGGCACACTTATACAGAGGTTTGGCCTGGCTTTGGTGCAACATCCACAACTTTTCAGAATTTTCTTATGTTGTTTTGGACGTATATATATGACTTACATTTTAAGTGGAACACAACATTTTAAATGTTAGTGTCTGACAAATACCATTTGTTTTTATTGCCTCCTTTTACCAGTGTAAGTTAAAGAGGGTCTAAGTCTATTCTGTCCAGTGTTCGGTCTAAATGTTTTTGTGGTCCACAGAGAGAAGAATCATATGGGTTTTGGGACCTCTTTAGTGTAACTGATGGCAGATTTTTCATTTTTGTGTGAGCTGTCTCTATAGTGTGATGTAATTGCATAGTCATAGACCAACACAGGTTTGAGAAAGGGGTGTCAATTTTTCTCCAAAAAAGCATTATATCTTTTCTCAAAAGGTGCATATTGTTTTGCCTCCTGTCACCTGAGGGAACACTAATGTCTTTGTTTCTTGCTAGAAGAACAGGAATGCTAAGTGGAATACTGGATGTGTGTTAACTTCTGGTTCACATGTTAGTACGAAATTTGAACTGTACCTCTTTGTGCACACAGCAGTAATTCTCACACTTCATAGAAAGAGATGTTATGCAACTGCGTATTTCTATGCAGTTTGAAAGTCTTAAGAGATAGTAAAGGAACTTCTGTGCTGAATAACATGTGGTGATTTTGAATTTGTAATAATTTGTAAACATTTGTGACAAGACTAGTGAAAACCCACTGACTATTTCTGACTTAACATGCTTAACATTGACTTTGAAAAAGAGCCTGTGGGTTTATCATCTTTATCCAGAGCAGTAGCAGCAGCTTCCGCTTTCATTGTATGTCAGGAAACAGGCCCTCAGTTCCTTCATGTCAGTTCCCATAGGTGCAGTGTCTGCACATCAGCTTCAGAGCACATGACCAGCTTCTGTGCGGAAGACTGATAGAGATGCTGCTTTTCAGTCAGTAACTGTGACTAGCATAATGTCCTAGCTACAGCATCTTCCTTCTAACGTAGAAACATAACTGTTCAACTTCTTACAAAATCTTGACCCCAAATGCTAATGCAGCTATTCTGAGTCTTACTTTTCATCTTGTTAAATTTAGCTCCTGTCAAACAAAATCAAAGTCCCTTTTAGAGCAAGTATGTTGACTCAACATTTATATTGGCAACACCTTGGGGGATCTACTTCCTGTCATTTTTTCAGAGAAGAAATGTAAATTTGAACAGAATGTATGGAAAAGAACTGTGTGAATTTTTTAAAAATATCTTTTGTGTTCCAAAAAATAATAACAGCGTACAATTTTTGCACAAGGATGTATAAATAGTGACAATGTTTTAGTATTGAGTGAACTGTTCCTTTAATATTATTTTAAGTGGGAAAATAAAGAACACGCTCTGCTGAGGTCTCTGCCATCTTACCTTCCTCATGTTTGGGGTTTAACAGATCACTGTGTGTTTATCAGGTTCACTCCCCCTAATGACTCTTGTGTCTGGCACAGATGGTGAGCACTGAGGGTCTTCAGGCTTTGACACACTGAGTCAGGGCTGATTAACTGGCTCTCTTGGGCTTCTTCTCCTGTGGGATTACATGGTCTAAAGCCAATATGGAGAACTTTGCTTTATAATGACTTACTTTACAATTAAACTTAGCAGATTTTAGGTGTCATTAAAATCTATTGCCTTAATTAGGTGAACAATCGTATACCAAGCTTAATATTTTCATAACACATGTACATCTCACCTAAGGGATGAGTTTTCCCAAAATTAACATTTGCCTGAGCAACATTTGATCCTGAAAATCAGCTCTCAGTTGGTTCATAAATATAATGACTGTTATTAACACAACACGTCATTCAGCCACTAAACATTACCATTATTTTAGCCATGCTGTGATAATGAACTATCACCTCATCCTTTCTAATATGATGAATATTTAATGTGCCGATCAGCAGGACACTCCCATGCTTCTGTTGCTGGCCTCCAAGGGTTTCAAGTTACAACCAGGAGTGGGGAGGGGCCGCAGAGGGAGGAAGGCCCTTAGACGTGAAACAAGTTCTCCCTCCTTTTCTCTAGTGTGTTTCATTGTTTGCCACATTTATTTTTTAAACTATTTAAACACTCAGTGAAGACTTTTTTGAGAAATAACAGATTGTTAAATGTGATCATGGGCTTTTTGTCTAGAGATTGGGTCCTTAGGTTGTTTGGTAAAAGTCCTAGAGAATTATTTATACATTATGGTTTATAAGGATGAAGATAATGTAGCCTCCTGATTTTTTTTAAATGTAAAGAAATCACTGATTAAACTCATATGACTTTACAATGCTTTAAATAAATGCTTTAAGCAGTATGACAAAAACATAGTCATAAGAAAAAATACTTATGAAAAGTTCTTGTGCAGAGGGAATGGTCACGTTTTTTTCTAGAAAGGAGAAGAGGCTAACTGACAATGTGCAGCCTGAATATCCTTACTGTACCTTATTTCTGTTTAAAGTAATAAGCCATGTTGCAACTGTCCTGTTCTCCCCTACAGGATGCAGTGGGAAAATAAGAGGGAAAATCAGTTGCTCCAGAAGAGATAAACAGCATGTAACAACATGACAAGCTGCACCTGTAACATTCCTTTCACCCCAGGTGAAACTGAAACAGGTGAAGTAATTATTTTAATAGTATGTGGTGTAAAGTTCATTTAATTGTTATTTTAAGGTATCAACTATTCATACAATCTCAATAAGGAAAACGTTTTGAATCATTTAAACTGGATACGTTTACATTTAACTTCAAAAAAGCCTGAAAACCTAAATGGAATGAAATATAATAAAGTTGGTTAGAAGATTATAATCACATCCTTCCTCTTAAACTCTAAATGCGTGTTTTAAACCGCGTTTTGCAGATCCAGAATCCACATCCAGTCCGCGTTTTCGTGTTTGCCTACAATTGTTAGGTCGGATTTCACTGTCCTCCAGCTCGCTGCTGTCCGCCATTTCGCGGCGATCTGCAGGGCTGTTCGCAAGTCGCGTCATGGAAGAACAATAAAGCGTCTTTGTTTCACTGCAGCTGTGACGTGTGGAAACATCCATGCAAGGTGGCCTCGCCATTGAACGAATGCAAAGAAACACACCATACACGCAATACCATTAAAATGTAAATGAATTGGTGATTTCTCTTTTCATTTTGTGTCGTTTTTAGGCTGAATATTACCGTTGATATGATACAAAATATGATTTTTTTTGCGCAGGAAATGGGCCGAGCATGTATATTTAACCATTGATGTTATTTTACAAAGAAACCTACAAAGGGGGAAAACAAGCAAGCAGGTGCCAATATTATAACATAAGCAGTACTGAATTTGTTTCTTAAATATTTATACAATTTCTAAATAATCTATTTATTGTGAGTTGAAGTATTTTGCGCGTTAAAGCGTCACCCTTACTAAAGGCTTAAATGTATTGAAATCCAGTTTGCATTTTATAAACTAGGACTTACGTTGGACTATATTACTGTCATTCTAAAATGTTTAAAATGTTACCATTGTGAATGAAGGCATGTTTGGGTATTGCAGTGCTATCATGTGGCCTTGCGCACTCACTATTTCTATATATAACTTTCGTTATATATAGAAATAGCTTAAATAAACACAATTTTTTCTTGCTACTGGTTTTCTTAGATTCTGCATATATGCAGTATCTTTATCAAGCACATTTTCAACAAAGTTTGGGTGGGACTACAATCACTTAGTCAAGTTCTTAAAACCTGCATTGCGCCTAACCCTAATACATTACAAAAGCAAGGAAGGGGTCCTCTCTGTACTCACGTTTAGCATTTCACATGGCTGTATTTAAATGGAAAGCTATACAGCCAGACCACATTCTAAGGTAATTGCTTGAATGGTCTTGGCTTTTGTGTAAAGTGCAAAGAATAGAATGAATATTCAGAAGATTTCTGGCCATGGTACAAAACTTGATTTGAACCTTTATGCTTAGCTTTAATGCTGCCAGTGCTTGGTTTTATTGGCTGCTTTTATCTTTCATTTTCTTTATAACGTTTTAAGTGTGCGTGTGATCTGGTATAGACAGATTCGATAGTCTTCATTAATCCACTAGCCATGCTGCTTAGCATTCTCTGTTACCCTACATGCATAATGTGGAACTGATGAGGCTGCTTGTAGAGATGACCCCACTTGCAGTTTTATTTATTTATTCATTCCTACATCAGTTGATTGCTACCCTTACAACTATCATGAAAAATTAATGGACTGTAAATTTTAAGCGTCCCTTTCATGTAATGTCACAGATGTTACGCTAGATGGTACCAAACTGCCTGTCACAATATCTTAACACTTCTACGCTACAGAGGACAGACTGGTATGAATGTCGTTTCTAAAATGTGTTGTAAATATATAGACTAAACTGGAAAGGCACAAATTAGTAATAAACACATACAAAGCAAGCACTTTCATTGAATCCAGCGTTAATTTTTAATCACAATTGTAAGCTTTATTATAATGAAAATCAAGAGATTTATTGATGGTTCAGTTTGCTGTATTGTTTTTGTTTTCAGGACAATGTATTCGTATTTGTTCGTATTTGTTTTAATAACAATAATGAGAATTTACTCTTTGCCTATACTTTCCTTAAATTCTTCGAAAGATTAAACAAATCCCGCATCAAAATAACACACAGCCTAACAGTTCATTCCAGTGTCACATCTGAGGGTATTTAAGGTCATTACATGTCTTGCATGCTAAAACAATCGTAATAAATAACGGGTATTTTAAATATAATAATAAATCACATTACTAAACAGCCCATTAAAAATAGGTAACTGCCCATTAAAAATAGGTAACCAGTTCCATCCCCTTCTAACACCTTAACGCCTTAATATATTTCCGGACAATGTTAAAATATTCTGGAGTTACTATCCTCTTTGAATGTCCATGTCATGTTATTTGTTTTTTAAATGTCATGGCCAGTTTCAGTTCAATATTTGAATTGAGTTTTCAATATTTCAGTTTGGCTTCTTCTTTTTTGTTTCTTGCTGCTTTGCCACAAGAGGGGGCTAGAAGATTGAGATCAGATACATGTTTCGCTCGCATTAGATTGCAGTATGAAAATGTTTCATTTTACGTCACTGTAGCTCTTCGTGTTACAGCTTGTTTCGTGGACTTACACTCATTCATGTGTGTGATTTGGTGGGAGGGAATACTAGTTTGTTTTACTACTCTTTGTTCAGCATTTGTCTTGAGTTTAATCGTCGTAAGAAAGAGACTGAATAAAAAAAGGTTTACTTAAATTAAATTACAGAAGCTATCAAGAAATACCAGGTTTCCAGCGGTGAGTCAAGCGTGCATATATGACATATGACAGTGAATAAACTGTTAGATCAAAGTCCAAGTTCTGCCAACCTGAATGACTTCCAAACCTGTTCTGGATGTTAGTTGATCTTGGTATGCCCTTTGGTTTGTTATGGTGTAAAAGTAAATTTTGTTTTTCATGTGTTATAGCATGTATAAACATGAAACCTGCCAAACAGCACCTATAGGCAACATTTAATTTAAAATTGTAAAGTTGTTTCCTTTGTCCTGTGGGGAGATACATAACATTGCTACTCAAGCTGAGATAATATTAATTTTTAATCAGAAAGAAAAGAATACAGTCCTGGGGTCCATGGGAAAGTTTCCTGCTTCTGTTCTTTGACCTGAGTTACTATGACAGTGTGTCAGTATACATACATGCTAGAATAATATTAACTAAAGTACTACCTTTGATCCCATACTTTATGCATTTCACATGCTCTTACAATCTTTATAAAACTGTTTTTGTAAAACAGATTTATAAGATTTTGATATTTTGAATTATGAAAACATGAATTACTGTAAGACAGTGGTGGCCACAAACCTTTCTGCTTTTCCACTCCTATCCATAATAATTGACTAACCAATAGATTTTTAAGATAATATGGTGGGAGGGCAAAATCTGTCTCTTAATTTGTTATTGTGAGTTAGTTTAAAACACTTAGCTTCCTCACTCTGGTTTGTGGACAAACTAGAAAATACAGAGCCACAATGGTACTCTCTGCTCTTAAGGCCTGAATACAATAGGCCCAGTTCTTTTCTTCAGTGCCCAATCACTGTCTCTCACTATTATTTTTGTTGCCGATGGGACTGTGAATGCTTCTTATTAAAGTTAATAAAAGATGCACAATGCAGTCCTTATGCCGGAGACATTCCTATAGTTTAATCACACAATGTGTGTTGCAGCTGAGGACAGGACTTTTCTAATATCATGAGAATGAAAGGAAACTTGTCCATCAGAGGGAAATGTTTTATATTTTAATACAGTTTATTGTGTATTGGTTACACATTATTCATGGTGCAGAAGAATCCAGCTAAACCATTTCCGATGTGCCTGGCTGCATCCCTGACTGCAGTGGCTAAATTCTCTTTTAATTTGACTTTATTAGACAAGATGTGAGGGGTGAACAAAGGAGGGAAGATTTTAGAAGTGCTGTAAGTATATTGGGGGTTGGGGGAGATAATAATAATGGGGGTAGGGNAGGGGGTGCTAAAGGTCTTTGCAGGGGGTTAGAAAGAAAGTAAATTGTTGAGCAAAAGTTTGGATAAATGGGCTACAGCTGCCTTGGGAAAATACATGGTTGTTACAGTTCATGTTTATAATAAATTTGTTTCTTGTTCAACTATTTAGGCAAGAGAGGAAAAGAGTTAGTCCATCCCTTTGAAGGTTTCAGCAAACCCTAAATATTGATTTGGTCAATGAATTTTAGCATGTACTCAGGGCATTCATAAATTTGATCCTTTTGGCTCCTCTTTGAGTCTAGAAAATTCTCATGTTAATGTAATATATTGCTGTATCTATTTTTTATGTTGCTCATAATTCCTGCACAATAAAAACAGGTTTATAGCACTTTGAACATGTGGGTTAATGCTTCACTGATGCTATGTAAAAACTTTTAGCTTTAGGCACTTGGTGCTATATACTGTAATATTTATACTCTATCATAAGCATACTCTGTGAAGCACTACTCAATACATTATGCTTTAAAATATACAAAGCCCTTATGATAAAGTAATTTGAGCTTAAAAGGAAAAATTGCTACACAATGAAAGCTAATGTTTGAATTTGCATTTTCCTCCATAAATTATAAATAATTTTCTGCATGTTCACACAAACATTCTTCATATTTTTGGCCTACTTATACTTTCACCACACCTTACTACGCTTTAGTGGGCAAATAGCTAATATATAAGAAAATATGATTTGAATCTCCAGTGTAGTTATAAGAGATGACTTATATATGAAATGTGGATGAACGGAAAAATAGAACAGTGTAAGTTTAGAAGACACCTATGTTACTAGATTACTGAGGTGAACACAGAGCTCAAATGTATTGAATTGGCACTGAAGTACAAACAGTTCTGCCTGAAGTCCTAAAATTTGAGACAGATCGATTACTAGTATTACATCATCATCATTTCCACAAAACATTTTCAAGTTAATTTTAGTGTCAAAAGTACAAAGAAGAGGTGGGAAAACTTCCAGAATCCTTTGTGTGCGATTGTCCTTTCTTGTGTCCCTATCTGAAAATGTAACCATCATGTGAACTCTCTAGAGCATGATGGTGAAATTCAAACCACAATTTTAAATAAAATAGATATTTGTTTTACCCAATAATTTAATAACTTTGATGTATAAGGGTGTGAAAATAATCATTAGCTCTTGGTGATGAATCTTGGCATGGACACAAACCTGCAATGTTGTTGGAACATGTGGCAGTAGAGGGTGCTGTCTGTGATATATATTTGCTTGTATTTCCAGTATTTCAAATGAAAGAATCACTCATAGTTTGCATTACACAAAGAGACAATATTCTGATGCTCATCCAAACATTTAAAGATGTGGCCAGTTTACATCAATCAAGTAGACATATTAGTGATGTTGTTGTGAGTTCCTAGCTTGACCACTCATTCTTCTAAAATTATTTAAATTGAAACTATTATATGAATATTTATTATCTATATATTTATCTTATCTATATATTTATTATTTATATAGAGATCTGTGTACATTGATCCTGTGTACATCACATCCTATTTCTCCTTTTACCCTTCTCTTGCTATCGATCATTTCACCAAGGGCATCATGCCTAATTTATGACTTCACACTTGTGGGGAGGATGAGAAGAATTGGGTTTCACCTCGTTTGGTATGAGGCATTGCATTCCAAAATTTGATGTGTACAATGTTTTGTATTTGTTGTGTTGTCTGAGGTTGCATGTGCCAGTTCGTAAGACTTTGCACTTGTTAGAAAGTGATAATTTGATCAGTCACACTGATATGTTCAAAACAAGCTGTAATACCAAAACACCAAACCCCACAGGTTTTCACCTTATTAAACATTAAGAGTATTTGGAATATGGACATTACTACTCAAAATGGTAACAATGTTACAGCTGTCATCTGAGACTGTATACAAGTGAAATTATTTACAAATATTTGTATATCCTCTCTAAGGAAGTATTGTGAGTCTGTAAGAAAATAATTACTGTATTTGTAATTGTCTGCTGGGGATCACTAGAATCTGCTCCCTGTCTTGCTCTCATTATGCTTAAAATACACTAAGCCAGTGTTATTACTTTCAAATGAGCATTTTTCTTCTTGCGGAAATACCATTTGGAAAACGTTCCTGCAGATTGTCTTTCTTTACAGAAAAACAAATATGAAATTACCTTCAAACACAGCTCAACAGCTTGATCTTTTAGATGAAGAAAAAGACAATAAATCAGTCACAATAGAATAATATTATTGCCATAAGGATGAGAACAAGAGCTGCTATAATATGTAGTTCCCACTAGAGGGAACTAGTTTTGTCTCTGAGTAACACTTGTTTTTACTAGGAAAAAACACCCAGATAAATAACCATATTTGATTAGGACCATGAAGAAACTCATGGCTGAGGAATGCACACTGATAGGGTTGCGTTACTAAGCCAGACAACACTGGATGTAAGACTCTGCCTAGCTAGAGGCTTGACTCTTGATGCCTTGCACAAGCAATTATTTGCCCTTTCCAGAAGACTACACCTGTCTGAACCTCAGAGAGTGAGAAGCGTGCATTTGAGTTGCTTCTTTCACAGCAGTGCTTTTTTCTTCCCCGCTTCCTGACAGGTCCACACATGCACTGTCTTCACTGCCTACTCATGAGGAAGTGTTTCTGTGTCTTTTACCCTGTACAGCAATATATACTCTGCCTCAGGGGAGATCGGCAGGAGAAGCAGGAAATGTGGCCTAATGCATGTGACTGGGCTGCTTTGCCATGCCCAGGTGCTCTAAACAGGGATGACAGAACTAAGGTGTAGCATTATAGGTGTGAGATGAAGGTTTCAGGTTCTGTCTGTAACTGTCTAATAATACTAATGCCATGCAATACGTGGTTGAAACTAAAATAGTAAAGAACTTAGTGTAATTATATAAAAGCAACTAAAATGACAGATATATCATTGCTAAAATGAATAAACCCAAACTCGATCATTAATTATTTTGGTAGATGAAAAGAATGTCAGTATTTTTTTCTGTTGTATTCTGCTGGCACATTGTAAAAGCATTGTTTTCCTATTTTTGTTAACTAAATGTTTAGATAAACAGAAGATACAGCTTTTCAACACATATTTTTATTAGGTTACTCAGGTTGTGCGGTGTTCTGTTGTAACATTGATTTATACACCTCCCTATTTGTCGTAATTGATTTACTCATTTTTACACTTGATATCTAACCTATTAACTGTCACCATCTGACAATTTCATCTATTCATACACCATCATCAGGGATTATTTCGATTCCGTTTTCCAGGTTTTGCCACAAACTGTGGGTCATTCTGTTGAATGACGCCTCTGTCATCCAATAGCTTAACGCAAAGCGTCAACCGTGGGTTCCAAACGTCTAAACATCCAATCAGATGCTCGTGACTGCCAGAAGCGTCGTCATCAAAGTAGAATTTGAATGTAGGTTATGATGAAGAATCCAAAATTCCCCTCCCCTCTATGTTCTCTGGCGAGGTTATGGCTTCTGCTTTGTTTAAATGCATTCCGAACCATAAAACCTCAACGTGTGCTTTATTAACAGTTTAGCTTTATTTGTGAAAATGCATATCTGATGTAACGCCGTTAGATCTTCTTTGCTTGCATCGCGTGGTTAGTTTTTCTTCGTATTACAAATCGAACTAACAGCTAAACCGGCTTTATTTGAGCGGTTCTGCAACTCAAACAGAATGCCTGACAAAGGGTTTGTTTCGCTTGCGTGTGTTTTCTTAATCTCGTTTGTCGGAGTAAAGAGAAACGACTAAAAGAGCTGTTTTGCGTTTACTCGCAGTGCTAAGTTTAGTGCGAAATTCGCGGAAAGGGGAGGGACTGCATCTGGCATAAAAACACCATTTCCCAAACGCCGCCTATGCTTTAAAAATCATGTGCGTACCGTGTTGGTGGCAATTCGGACACCAGTAAGTCGAAGTTGTTTGTGGACAAACGAAATTTGTTACGATTTCTCTTATTACAGATTAATTTGATGGACGGCAAACGGTGGCACGTCTTTACATGTAAGAGCTGGCATGCCGTATCAAAGTATTTGTTAAGGAAATGTGGAATAACGTTACAGATATGTCCATTGCGAGAAAAGCGGAGGTTGGGGGTGTGTCTTTGTCGGCTCTGTTGAAATATCGGTTGGAGGTGTGTCCTGTACGTTTAGAAATACTTTCCATTGTTCCACTCTAATACCCCATAGCCACACCTCCTCGGAGTCTGCTAGCCAATTAGATAGAGACGACTGCCTCTAAAACACCGCCCACAAATCTATATTAAAGCGTCCTTCATCACATGCCGTCGGCATAAGAAAGCTTCATTACAATAGAAATTGTTGGAGGATACAGGAGGATTATTTTTTGCATTTTTCTCCGTTCCCTTATTTCAGCGCTACACAATATAAACTATGGCAGATACAAAGGTCGATTCCGCGACGGAGATCTCCGCAAAGGTAAGAAGGGATACCTCTAATTAAACAAAAATCCCATTCAAAACATTTTTCACTTTCATTCGCCTTCTACTTCAGATTTAACCCGACAGCGTGAGCTATTTTTGGCCGTAGTTTACCCGGAAAGAATCGTTGTTGAATTATGACGATAAAAAGAAAGTATACGATCACTTATGAACACATACATCGCTTTGGACTTCCAGACAGTAACGGGGATTTAAATCGATACATTGTAGCCGGCGGTATACAGCGTGCGGAATTCAAACGCAGTTTCTCATTGTCCGGAATGTAACAGTCTACGCGCGCGGGTTCTTTGTTTATACAAGCGTGTCGGTTTGAACAACAGCGATGTGCGCTGAGGACGTTAACTGCTGTACCGTAATCATTTCTTCAGGTTGCCTAGGCGTACACGTTTTCTGTAGTACGTTTTACAAGTCTTCATCGTATTAACGCATACACGGTTTTACTCTTTCTTCGTTACTAATTTTATTTATTTCTACGTCCGTTTCATAACTTAACAAGCTTTTTTGAACTATCGTTTGCTGAAGGTCTGCTCATTCATTGCGAGGTGGCGTGTTAGTAACGGACATCGCCGCGGCGTTGGGAAACGGTTGAGCGGTCGGTTGCTTCAAGGCTGAAAGTTTGCCGGTTTGTCTCCGTGGCCTGGAGTGTTAACTGATAGGAAATTCGACGGTGAATATAACAACATTTGACCAGATCTGAAAAGCACATCGGTTTACGGATCACTTCGCGTAGACGCTAGTCGGCTTTTAACTACATCCGTGTCCGAAAACGAATGATTCTGATGTAGCCGATACGCGGAACTACGACTGACGCCGCAATACATCAGATTTCAAACACAAATGTCACGTTTTTGTAGTTTTCGTATAATTTCAATTACTCAACAATGAGGAAATTGTATTTGATATCCAAATTGCTTGACGTAGTGTATTAAGATATTGTAGTGGCGATATCGTTCAGACCTGTACTAAACGTCCATTAAATTAGTCAAGGCAGACGGTGTGCACACACCGCCATCGAATGATCAGTTTTGATCACATTATGTCAGGAAAACGTTTCCGTCTAGTATTTTTTTCTGCATCTGACGGCAACGTGGGCTTGTTGGTTTACCAGTTGGAAGACAGACGTCGGTGAAAATGTATGGGGGCGGTCCTAGCTGATGTGGTTGATAAACGGCTTAAGGGCTAAAGATTATATAAACGAATTAATGAAAATATTTATAAGAGAAACATTCGTTTAACTACGTTGGGTTTGGCTTTGGGTGAAATGAAAAGGCGCTAATGTAAATTCAAAGAGCACATGGCATTCTACCATTTGTCACAGGTTCGGTAGTTTTTTTTGGCTTCAGTTTCTTGTGTTTTCTGCGGCTGCGCGACCTAAATCCAGGTTAACCTGATGGCGGTGTCTGCGAGCCGAACTCTGTCGTTCTGGATGAAACATGAATTGTGAAATGCATGCGCTTCCTTTGTTCTATATTATAGTTCGGCATTTACTGACCCACTGTAATATGGTTCGGAATTTTCCATCCTTTTAAGTGTCTTAAAACTGCTTTTTGAGAGCTACAGTTTGAACGTGTGCGTAAACGGATGATTACTGTTCTTTTACAATATAGAGTATCTAATTCTCACAGTAGCTGAATTGCACTTAAGTGTCAGATTACAAACGAGACTCACTCGGTTAGAGGCGGAACCAAAGGTCGTTGATGGACAGCATAAATCTTTGCTGCAGCCAATGGGGCGTCAATGTCAGAGGGCGTCATTAAAGGTGCAATTTAAACGTGTGCGCATAGGGGGCGTTTTGCTCACGTCAATCGTAATCTTTACTGACTCTGCCTAATGGCCACAGATGGCTTCAATCTGACTAAGTTAAGCGTTTCGGCACGTTCATCTGTTATTGCTTATTAAGCAAAATATATTGTGTAAAATCTATTTATTTATTTATTAGGACCTGAAGGAGAAAAAGCTTCTTGAAGAGAAGGAAAATGGAAAAGAAACAACTAATGGAAAGGTAAATGAATGGCTGGCTAATGTTCTCAACTATTAACACGTGTTTCTGTTTTCATGTAATGATGGTCTTAACATGTTATGAACAGGAGAACGAAGAGAATGGGGATCCAGAAATCGATGATGAGGAAGATGAAGTAGATGAGGAAGATGAAGAGGAAGACGGTTGGTGCAACATCACATGTTTACAAATATTTAGTTAGTTTGTCAAAACAAATGTTTTAGGAAAGGTGTTTTGACCTCATGGCTAATGATCTGCTCTTGCAGGTGATGAGGACGAAGACGAGGATGAAGATGAAGATGAGCTGGGTGGAGGAACAAAACGAGCTGCAGAAGATGATGAAGATGATGATGAGGTACGATTGTGAATGGATAGTAAAATCAAGGTTTTTTTTAAAAAGGCATATTAATAAAATTGTGTTTTCATTTAGGATGATGTTGACATCAAGAAGCAGAAGAAAAATGTTTAAAGGAGTGTGTCATACTGCTGAGCAGATATAGATGCCTCTGCTTTTACACAACTGTTTAAGCCAGTGGCATAAAGGACTCAAAAACACAAAACATGGTCATTTTCAAGTTTGTCACCCATGTCAACCACCTGACCCAAATTCAAAATTTTTTAGTGGACCGACGATTACCCAGATCTCCAACATTTGCAATGAAATACCCAAGACAAGGATTTGTTTGTATTTTTATTTACATTTTATATTTTTGTACATATTGTGAAGAGATCGACCACTTTATCATGATCTCCTGTGACCAAAACGGTGCTTCTTTATGAAATTTTACTTGTTTGACCATGTCTCTATTTCAGCATAAGACAACATGTATAAAATCAACAGCCACTGAACTTGGAGCATTCCAGTAAATTTTATGTATGAACTTTAGTTGTACCATAACTAGTTCTACCATAAACTAGTTTTTGTATGGGAGGGCTAGGCCAAAGAAAAGGAGTTTTGGTTTTTTTTTGTCTACATTGCTTGTTTTACCCTGGCCTGTTGTACGTGTGAAGTTTGTTGTTCAACAATAAACTTAACTTTTATTTTGTGAGTGATACCCAGTTTCTGCTTTATAGTCCCACAATCACTCATCAGAGGAACAAGACAGACTTTAAAAGAAAACTGCAAAAGTACTGATGAGCTTCAAGTCAATACATAAGAAACCTCATTCCAAGTTCCTTCCCCAAACAAATGTATAATGTGTTCCACTGCATTTTGACTGTAGGACAAAATAGAGATGGACAATGGACAAAAAGGCCATCCAAAGATACTGTGAAATATGAATCAAGCTTTTATCAATGAGCAGATTGGATGTAGGAGTCAAAAAACATTAAGATTCATAGCAAAAAATGATTCATCAGTTACATTAGCTTGAAAAAAGAATACATTTATTGTTTTGTTAATAATTTTGTATATAAAATCACTTTTCTATCAGGTATGCTAAATCTGAATGCTGGTTTAATGCCACTTTCTAAAGAAGAAACTGTTAGCCCTTCTTGTAACCTTTTAACACAGACACACTTCACAGCTACATTCAATAGAGATTTTCCCACTAGACTTTTAAGAGCAGCACAAATGTGTACAAAATCTATATGCATGTGTTTTCTGGGCAAAATACTGGCTGAGGTCAAGGCTAAGTAGGTGTCTATTTCAGGCTTATATGTCAGTGTCAGGTTTGTGGAGTCTGAATGTTTTGTTTTACAGCAAGTGAAAGTGTGTGTGAGGTGGGTAAACCAAGCAGAGAGCTTTTTTGTATTACTGGGAAAATTTGCCCTATGTGCTATTAAATACCTGTTTCAACTGGTTGACATTCCTCATGGAAAATCATATTTCCTCCTAAATGTTCATATCAGCTGCTTCATTATTATTTCCTACCATCTCAGTCTCACACGTGTCCCAGTTTTCAGCCTGTAAGCATGTGCTTTGATCTTGATAAGAGAGGAGCTGCTCAGTTTAGACCGGATGGCAGCTGTCTACCAGCCTTCGATGAAGTGTGTCTCGGTACGCAAGCAGACAGCTTGTGTATGTGTGAGTGAGAGACTTCATGTGACGAGCATGACGCTAATCTATCAAACACTACAGATTAATACGTGTCGTAATTTTGGCACCTAAAACTCACTGACCCCCTAAAAGTAAAAAAAAAATCATGCGTTTTGACTTGCCATACAAACGTCTCCATCACAGAGGACGTGGAAAGAAGAAATGATTTTTAAATTATGCAGTAAACTTATTTTTTAATAAAGATCGCAGATAATCTTATATATGAAATTACTTGAATAGCGACTATTATTTATATTCAGCAAAGTGCTCATTAACTGTTCAGCAAGATTAATAACATTTAATAATTGTTCTCTTACCAAAGTCGCAGTCATAAAACGGAATCGATGAATATGCCGTTATACCTTGTTTTTCGGTGCGCAGACTGTATGATCTGACAGCAGAAAGTGAAGCGCATCTCATACAAACAGATCCAGTTAGAACAAACAAAGGTTTGTACAAAAACGCAAGATTTGACTCGTTTGACTTCCTCCGTCCTTTTCCTCCGCCTATTGGTGATCATGGGTATTGCACATAACCTTTAGTACAGTACAGCGTTATTTGAGATTTTGCTTCCTTTTATTTACTCTCTTGCACACACAAGCGTTTGTTTGACTATATCACAGAGGTCATTCCACAGACTTCAATTGTTTTAATATTAGACTAATGATATTCCTTACAGACACACACACACACACACACACACACAAATGTGGATGTCCTCAAAAAGGTGTTGCTTAGATTTGTCAGGTTTTGCTTCACTCTTGGGTACAAATGTGTCCCTAATATATGGTTAAGTAAACCCAGTTCCTAGACAGTGCTTAGTGTAACTCTTTCCTACTTCAAGAATCTCCCCTTATATTGCCTGTTCCATAACTAAATAATTCCACATACCAACCCATAATACCAACTTTTTCCTCACAATTTATATTATATCTAATATAAAGCATCACACAAGTTCTAGAGCCTTTATCTCCAAACCATATACAGGTGGCCAGTTTTTTCTTTTTTAAACAGAGACATGACCAGCTGTACCCACCGGGGTATTCAATTGCTTGTTTGAAAGACACTCAAGGGAAAAAAAGTTAATGGGGGGTTGGGGTGGTTTAAACTTCCTCCCCCACCCTCTCTCCTGTCTCCACCCCCATCACACATGCACACCAGCTAGCCTTTTGTTACCCCACCTTTTTAAACCAAAACAGCCATTTGCTTAGTAACGTATATAGTCAAGGGACGTCTTGTATTGGATACGGTAAATGCTGCTGTGAGCAAATGGCAGGGGGACACTGTTAATTGCTGTGAAGCGAAGCTGTGTCTGCTTATCCAACCCAATGAGATTCTTTGTAATGAGTGTCCTTGTGAAACATGATAGGTTTGAAATAAAGGTGAGATGGTTAATGCTCCTCTTGTATTAGTTTTAACATGAAATAATTATGATTAATGAACACAGCAAACATGTTATTGTAAGAACTGAAACACTGAATTTAACAACTTTTTAAACTTTTTGAATTTAACTTCTTATGAGCCTTTCTTCCGGGAGTTTATTTTAAATAGAATTATGTTTTAAGATATTAAATAATAAAATGACCACACTGTAAAACAGTACGATAATAAATCACAACAGTATCATTTACATTACTTTTAAATAATTTGCAACTTGTTTTTTTGTATTTTAAGTCATTTTAACCGTGCATACGGTTAACCGTGCATACCTTTGTATACCTAAAATTATAAGGCTTAAATATTTTCGAACTTTAAATCTTTTATTTCCATTTACGTGGAAATGAATGGCATGTTATATGGATTTCGTATTGCTGTTGTTTGGTCGTCATACATGTATTCGGCCACTAGATGGTACGCTTGCACAGCCATAGAGTGAATCACCATAGGATTTCCAGAATAACTGAGGACGCTCCACATTTCAGCTACTCGTCTCGACTCATGTATGTCTACGCAGAGAAGATCACGGTGAATGACGTCACTCCCCCCACACCCCTCTACCACAGGGAATGACTCCTGCTTTCTAATATTAGATGTTGGTAGGATCCCAAAATGTGAGCCTGTGTGTGTGTGTCTCTCTCTCTCTCTCGGAAAGAGCGTCTCTAGCAGCGTTTGTGCGTGCGACAGCGCAACTGATCCTATTGCGAGCTTGGCTGTTAATCGGCTTACTAGACATCCTTGTGTGTCTGTTTCTTCATCCATTCTCCTTACCGTTTAGTTCATATCTCACTGGAAGATCACAGAGCAAGCTGCATAATGTACAGGTAGAAACGAACCTTTAATCATGGACTGATCTCCGTCCCCGAAGCCGTTAGAATTCATAAATAATAAAGAACAAGTGTTATAAGAATGGCATGAGGCTGGAAAATAAGTTGAGAGCCTATCTGAAAGAGACACAATGACTATTTAGGCCTGGTCAGTTACTCTGCAATTTTAATTCCCTTCCTCAGTGTCAGGGCATAAGAGGCCTAAAACGTTCAAGATATGTCCAATTTTTAATATTATATTATATATTATAATATATTTATTAAAACAATACAATACAGTGTTATAATTTGTATAACAATTCTTAGAAATGTTTTTGTTTTGTAAAATTAGTTATGTAATGTCAACAACCCTCATGATTTAAGAGCCTTCATGTTCAAAGCATGAAAAAATAAACAATTAAATTTACTAAGTACTTGTTCTTCAGAAAACTCTTTCTGATTATGTGGGTGCATAAGGCTAACCGCTGTCTTTTATCTCCTTAAAACAGGTCAATAAAATAGCCTGTGAAATTCAGTCATTCACTTTGTGATGGCAGACAGCTATGACCCGGTCATTCATTAAAGGAGATTCACTGCAGCTCACCTCAGCTCAGTTATCAGACTCCTCACACACATAATGATCTGAGATACTGAGATGAAAGATCAGATCCCTATCTGAGTTAATTACAGAAAGAAATAGATTGGATGAGGGAGGATTCTAAGTACATCACCAAGGTTGACTCAGAGTGATTCTGTCTGTGTTTGGATTACAGTGCTGTATCCCCGCTGTGTATCCCATACTGTGTAGGATAAAGTGTGTGTGTAAGAGATGTGTAATGTTGACAATGTTTTCAAGGGCAGTGTACCTGTAGTGTGAGAAGGCTGTTGATCCAGCATGCTGTGTGCATGTGATAGAGGAGCCGGGTTCCAGTTGATTGGGCAGAGTGTTCAGCTGAGATTGCCATCTGAACCTGAGCCATGAGAAATGACTATCTGTACCAAATCAGACTCAAACACTATCTGTCTGTCTGTCCTTTGCAAGCTGGTTTTATAGCCCTTGAATGGGAATGGGAATGCAGGGTCATACAGGAATCATCAAACATGTCATGTGTAATGGAAATACCAAATACTATGAATGGCTTTGACTTCACCCTGCTGTGAGATTAGCTGTATTCAGATCAGGGCAGGGGGTCAGCAGAGCTCAGCACACCCTCTGGCATAATATTGATCTTGTATGTCATTGTAGAAGGGTGCCATATCCGAGCCACACCCTTTCAGACAGACATCCAATGAGAACTGAGAGTTATGGGTAAGTTGTGGTTGTGTGGTATGGTGTAATAATACTCTTATTGCTGTGCGCTTAGGCCTTAATGCTGGGCTGTACAAAGTTCTTTTAATCTTATTCAGTGAATGGCATCTATTTAAAAGTAACTTAATGTGTGTTATGGAGTATGTTTGTGAACATTAAAGTGATATTTGATTAAATTTCCAGTGGAGGTAAATATCTTCATTCTCTGACTTACTTTACTTTCCTCTTATTTTCTGACTTTCTTCATTTTCTGATCTTTAGGAAACCTCCCTATTTCAAATAATCTAAAATCTAAAGTCCACACTCTATTAAGTAGCTATTTAACAATACTTATAATTTTAAGTCTGGATTTATTCTCTTCTTAAAGGAATAGTTCAACCAGAAAGGAAAAAAATATGCTTAACATGGTACATAAAGGGAGAATTTTAAGCTGTGACGCTCCTTGCCATAAAACAGCACAGGAAAAGCAAAGTAAATAATGACAGAATATTTTGGTGACCTGTTCCTTTAAATCCCATCAAACTTTTGCAGAACACGCATCAACACAAATGTATCTTCTTGTCCAGTGACTCTAAAATCTGCTAAGAACAGCTTATCTTGAGCCTAGTGAGGATTTTGAACTTCCTGTGGCAACTTAAGCAGCTTTGACTCTTTGGTCCCAGAGACTGAAGACCACCTGAGCGGGGTTGAACCGCTAAAGTGGTTTAGGATTTCATCTTTACACTATTGACACATCATTAGTATCACACATCTCCCATATTCAGTAGAAGCTCTCTGGCTATTGCTAATTTTAAAATACAGAGTGTAAAAAACAATTATGTCATGTTTAACACAGTAATCCTAATATCCTAATAATCCTATTATCTGATGATGCCACCATCAGTTTTCTTCTTTAATTGCTAATTGTTAGTGATATGATGGTTCTTGATGGGGTTATTATTGTAAAGCATTTTAATGTTACTGTAGATTAGGGAAAAATGCCGTAGCTAGGTCCGCAGCTTTATCAAACACAAACTTATGAGATGACACAACAACACAGAGGTAACTACACCCCCCTGTGGTTGCCAAGTTAAACTTAAATGCAGAAACAACACTTAATGAAAATATACAGTCTATATATACAAAGATTCTCTTATAATCTAGATACCCTAATCTTGACATTCTATTGTGTAAAACCTATTGATTCCTCAATATGTCAGTTTAGTATGGAAACGTTATATGTTAGAAATAAATGGTTAAACTTCACAGTTGAAAACACAAACCCTTAGAAACAAAACATGCTTTTTTGTTTGCAATTCTTAAAGAGAAACAATGCAGCAGACGAGGATTCAAATGTTGCCATTCTGCTCTGTATTTCACTGGCATCATCAATTGAAAGACTTCAAAGGGACACTTCAATAGGATTGAGCAGAAGTGCTTGAAGAGAACATGCACAATGAATGGCTCATTTCCACTGCAGAAGAAAAGGAAACAGAAGCAATTTGTGATTAGCATAACCAAAGGCTACATCAAACGCCTGGTTTTACTCAAACAGGCAGGTCAGTCGGAATCTGAGCGTTCTTCATTTGGTGTAAACGTGTGTGGTTTGCAACACACACTCAAGTGTATTTCTTGTATGTTTTGTTATCTATAGTTTATTATCTAATGTTTGTTA
Organism: Yasuhikotakia modesta; assembly: GCA_036877545.1. Lineage (NCBI taxonomy): Eukaryota > Metazoa > Chordata > Actinopteri > Cypriniformes > Botiidae > Yasuhikotakia > Yasuhikotakia modesta. The sequence continues at coordinate 47,141 of JBAJNP010000691.1, read as the reverse complement.
GAGTTTGTTATAGTTTATATCTAATGCCATATCTAATGACATTTGTGTATTTTAAAGTGTCTTAGGTGCAAATACATTTTGGGGCCACTGTCGCATTCTAACAGAATTTTCCATAAATGGAGATAAATGTTATCTCATTAAGATGACTTCCTTAAAGACAAACAAAGTGCCAGCAAAGTTCTTACTAAGAGTGTTTCTACTGCAGGGGCCTCTCTCAGAGGGGCTCGCCCAACCTTCTCTCTATTAGATCACATTACTGAGTGCACTCACAAATGTCTCTGTTTGAGAAATGGCCATGGTGTTTTCTCCCGCCATATTGGGCTTCTGTTGTCAGGACTGCTCAGCATGCCAGCTCAGTTTTATGTCTCCATAAGAGCCTTATTTAAGTAGTACATTGTGATTGGTTTATGAACACTATAAGCAGCTGTATGTATATCTAGTATATCCAGATATGGTGTATTTTGTACATTTGTATTGTATGTATTATACAATACAAACTATACAAACTGGCTTGACAGGTGCACTGAAGGGATTTATAAGCCACTAAAGGGTGTGTTGGTATGTATTGTGTTGGGTGTCAGTGCGCATGCTTAAACAAATATGTGTGCAGGGCAGCACAAGCTCTTTCACTATAATACATGGCCTTGCACACTCGCCCTTATACAATGGGTCTGTCTCTCTTGGCTCATTTTACTGAACAGAAGAAGCTTTTGTACAGCCTGGTACATGGTGGCCGAGCCGAGACTGCCAAGAGGTTCTGTGGTGCTCGATCTCTTTTCTTTTTCTCGTTCATTCACTCTTTCTCAACAGCAACCAGACACCAGGGCTCTCTGTGCTTTCCATTAGGAGAAACCGCCTTCTGACCAGAGCCCATTCACTGCCTTGACTGGCACAAGGCCCCATTTTTCCTCATGTGGGATATGGTCATGGCAGCAGAGACCTGGTCAACGCCCAAAACACACTGTGACACCACACGCCCACACATATCCGAGAAACAGAGACTAGGGCTTGGATTCGCTCTGCTTTTCTGGTTGGATTAGTGTGTTGTGGCTGGAGTTCTATATATGCTTTGACTCAGTGGAAAGTCTATGGCACAGAGCACAGACTCACCACAGGAATGTCCCTGTGTCTTTTCATACCCTAACCGACCATTTAAATTCAAATCGATAATGTCTATTTAAATAGATGTCCAGACACCTTTCGCATTTTTTGCTTAAATATTTGTTTCAAATTCCAGAATGAGTTTAATCATACATGACATGATTTTTGTTGTGATTTTTTGGGACACTTTTTGTGAGGCTCAACTGATGCTTCTTTTAAATTTCTTTTAAAAAGACATTATAATGGCAAGAATACAGTACTACACATATTTTGTGTGCCATATATTTTGTTAATATTACTGCTTTTGTTTGGCAATAATTATTAATATTTTGTTGACCCTTTTGACAACAAATTCACAGTAAATGTACAGGTTATAATCAAAGTTACAGAGATAAGTCTTTAAATGATCTGAGCAAATCCCTCACGGATCATTTTGTGTTTCAATGTAATTTAAGGTAACAAGGTTACTTTACTTTAAACTGCCAATTCAGTGTGTAATATATCAGAAAATTAATTTTAACCTGTTTCAATCCTGATAGGCGGGCATTATTATTATTGACAGAGTAATTAACCAATCATAGTGCTATGATCACACAGTACAAGAAAACATCTCTGCTATTCAGGAATGCTGGGTAATATTGTGTCTAGTTGGGAATTATGTGAAGCGTTACTAGGTTTGTTTTCTAGCAACAACAGGATCATGAGCTTAATGCCTAGGAGACCTTAATCTGATAGACTATGTTCTGAATGCTCTGTGTCTGTCCATTGCATTGACTTGTGAACATATAGGTTTAGCAGACATATAGGTTTAGGCAGATCATGTCCATGTGCAGACCATTATACAGCACATATAAATATCTGATGATGACATGATCCTTTTAATTGTTATACTAACATTGTTATGCACAATTGTGTTCACAAAAATGTTCAGTATATATTGAATTCACTATAAGATGCTTTGGATAAAAGCGTGTGCCAAATAAATAAAGTAAATGTAAATTGTGTCCTTATAAACCCATATTCAACCCCCAAATATACCCCCACAAAAATGTTTATAGTCTCTAGATTTAAATAAAAAAGTACTTTCTGTTCAATTCCACAAGCACATAGATATATATTATAATGCAACACTATAAGAAGACTTTTCTAAAGTCTAAAGACTGTATGGATAGACAACTACTTAGAAATAAAACATCATATCATATGAGTCCATGTATTCTGAATGGTACATGCTGTGATGAATTTCCTGTCAGTAAAACATAACCAGCCCCTAGAGTGAAGTCTAGAGTTAAAAACCAGAAGCCATTAGACAGCACTGACCCATAAATGTGATTGACAACAGAACTGATGTGAGCGAGTGAGTGAACGTACTGTGCCAGAAATGGATCTAATCTCTTACAATAGCTTTTAAATGTAGTCACTGTGTAATAGACCCAGTTTATTTTTCTAGAGCAGTCTTAAGAACCAAATGACTGCTAATAGATGACAAATAAAGCTTTTGTCCTTACAAATGTGTGCTCAGCGCACAAACACACATATAGAGCTCTTTAAATATTTAATCCAACAATACACTATCTGTTCAATAGCAATAGTTTGTCTTAATTTTTTACACATACGCATATAATTTCTATTGATGTGTTCTCTGTTATTTTGGGATTAATTCATAAGGTCAAAGAAGCTAATTCAAACCATTATCTGACCGCCGATGGGATTTGTTCAAATCATAAGTGGAATCAAGCGTGCTGAGACTATACTGGAGTAAAGGCATGCTTGTCACTCACAGTAATAAACTGTTTCCCACAAGGACAAACATTATAATACAGTTTCATCATTTTTGACCTTCTGAAGTACGTCTGCATGAAACCATTAGCAATAAAGCATGCTTTCATTGTTTCACTGGATTGAGTCACATCATAGCATAGTGGTTAAACTAAAGTCCTACTGAAAAACATTCACTAACAGATGTTTTATTTATTGTGCTACTACAGAGCAACAAATACAAGTAATTTAGATTTTGTATTATTATTAACAAATAGAACATGCTTTAAAACCACAGTATTAATGCTCTGCAGTGAATGACATGATGGATCTGTTACGCTCTACAATAAAATCTTTGTGAGTAACAAACATGACATCTGTCTTTGAGAAAGTCTGTCAGATGAGCGGTGTTATATAATGCCAACAACAGATACTGTCAAATCATCTGGCAAGTGACTTATGATGTTCAAAGATATTGAAAGTACAGACAAGAAAAACTGAGTTGTTTTGCACATGGCTGCACAGACAATAACTGGTTTGATTTTTTGTCTATTTTAACCCAATATTGCTCATGTTCCTCTATTCTAGGCCTCACACTAAAGCTGTGATAAAATTTGCTTGCTCAATTCCCAATCACTGTTCTATTGAAGTCAAGTCTTTGATTTCATATATTGATTATTGTACGTGCTCATGTTTTCATCAGTGGCTTTTCTGTTCTCCCTGCATTTGACATCATGTTATCTGTCAAATTGAGAACTGAGAATTTAATCCTTGGATTTTCCCCGGATTCTCCTCATGCATATTTAACATTCTGTGCATTGCCAAAGCTAAGGCCTTTTTTAGGATGTTCAAAGATGTTTTCAAGAAGACTGTCAGCATATCGTTAATACAGCCGGTGGTATATAGGTTCATGTTGATGTGTTGGATGGTACCACTTGGCACAACAACCCATCCACCTAAACCATTGTGCTTTGTGTTTGTTCCTATTATTGCACAATGTGTGTTTCTGTGTCCCTGGTGCATTAGGGCTGTAGATAAGAGACACTGTCTTGTGTATTAATACTACTGTGGGAGATTACATTAACAGACTTATTTTATGATGTAAGGTGGGATTTGCAGAGTGCCATCTGGCCATTCAAAAAACACTCTAAGCCCCTTCCCCTATCATCTAATCATAAACATGATCAAGGGGCTTGAATAGATTACAAGGAAATCTCTCCTAACACATTATGAATTCAGACTACTAGCTATTCAAGTACAGGCACAAAATAGCATGATATAGTATAAGCGGTTTCCTTGAAAAATTATTTTAGGTTGACCAAAGCCTTTAGTAGACCTTTAGAGTCAAAAATGTTAAAACAAACATGAAATATTTTTTATTTGATGCAGAAATTGAGCTAGATATGAATGTACATACTGAATTATGCTGAATGAATCACTGCACATGATTTATTATGGAATGACACATTATCTTCATTGGATGTGTCAAGTGTTGCTCTTACAAGTGACATCTTTCACATTGAAGAGTCTCTGATGAATCCAGATGCTGCAGCAACAGAAGACACACTCTTACTCAGGATCGATCATGTTCTGGCATTGTGACAGGCCACTGAAATTACGCCAGAGAATTATTGTGTTTACAAGCTGGGATTTGTTTAATAGGCCATCATCACATTAGGAGAATAAACTCAAATTACATACCACGCTGCTGTACGATTACCATAAAACAAAGAGGATTAATGTTAATCACACGGGCAATATTGTTAATAACAAATTTTATACATCATCGCATTATCATAAAAAAGCAAAAAAGACTAAACGGAGCAGTTACCAACAGTTATCAAAGGAAAATGTTATTTCCCTTGTTGTTTACTACATTTCATGTCATTATGCTTACAGACAGGGCTGCCAAAATCCTGATTTATGCCAAGATTAATTGCGAGCAATTTGTCCAGAGAGGCAAGCAAAAACAGCTGCTATAATCACTGTGCAGCACAGGACAGCCAGACGGTATGGACATGTGCTGGGAAGAGCCAATGTCATATTGCTTACAGATCCACATTCTGTCATAGACACTGTGCCCAGTTGCAAATGGTAAAACATGTTGATTACATCTACACGGTTCATTAATTTCAAGCACCAAAAGATTTTAACAAATATTTATATTTATCTTAACAAAAATTTAGCAAAACACTATACGAGGTAAAATAAATGTATTGAGACAAGCCTGTACACTGGTGAAGAGATCATAGAGTGTCATTCATAAAACATGATCATCTAAAAATAAAGTCCTCTTTTACTATGACTAGTTTTTAATCTGGGCCACAGCTTTAGTTGTTTGTATCAGTCTTTGAAAGTAAAAATGGTGTAATTTATTTGGCATAAAAATCATATGTCCTGTGTACAGATGATTCATTTACTGCTTGTGGGTGTCAAACAATATTAATTGTATTTTCTGGGTCTGAAAGATGTTTATAAAGATAAAGTACACAGAGGATGTTTTTGTTTAAACCTAGTTTAGGTTATTTTATTCAAGATGTTTTAATGCTAAAATCATTTACAATTAATGCACTACAAGTTTATAATTAATAGTACTATATTATAGTATTATACCATGGTATGAACTATGATGCTAAAATATAATTAAAAACCGACATATACATTTTTCTATGCTTTTTTATCTAGCAATCTGAAAAACATTGATTTTACTGCAATTGGGCATGATCGATTACCCACCAATCCTGATCACAAGCAACAGAAAGAATACAGGATCAAAAATCTGTGTTGCAATACAACACGGCAGAACGGTCTAAAATAGATATAACATATAAGGTTGAGCATGAAACCTCTGGATTAACACAGATAACTTTGCAGCCACAGTCACAACTCAAGATCAGGTTCTGTGTGGCTTTACATAATGCTCTCTCAGTTGAGTTTTATGTGAAAAGCTACTACAACTTCTTGGCAGTGGTTTGGTAATCAGAGCTGGTGTATTCAAACAGACTTGTAAATCTTTCAGATAGACTAAGCACACAAACTCATAGGTAACCAAAATGTAGCTATACCTTCATCAACACCTTTGATTATATACTCGCCTGGACGGACCCTTGTTTCTAGCAGTTGCCTGTTCGAATGTCTCCTTTAAGAAAGTGTCAAGTCTCACCTTCCCAACCCTGATCCGAAAGGTAGTTCAGTCCCATGATTGGGCGGTCAAGGGTAGGGTCTAGAGTCACGTGACATTCTTCCAACCCTGGGACGCCATTTTGGAGGAAAGTTTGGAATTTCTGACACATACGAGGAAAAAAGAGGAGGAGATAACGAAAGAAGTTTGACGTTTAGGAAAAGAATCCCCATTGCTCCGAAGGGGAAGAGGAACGAGCCAAACTGCGGACGCGTGGACCTGAGTCGCCGAGCCTTTGCATGCGATCGCAAGGGAGGTGAATAATTTGCAGTTTGGGGAGTTTTCTGAAAGCCCTCTTGCAACTGGCGGCGACATATGTCCAGTCGCGGAGCAGATCGGCGGTGGAAGCTGAATCTCAGCGTCTGTGTGTGTTTTGAATGGGAGTGCAGGGCTGTCAGCGGTGGACGGCTCAATACTGTGGTGTCGCGCGACTGTCAGCTTAAAGAAGTGCAGCACTCGACTCCAAAAAGAAAAATAAATCAAGAAAAATCATATTTTTATATCAACCCGAGCCGCCCTTATGTTTACCTGATAGGTATTTGAGTTTCATGACAGCTGCGTGTAACTTAACATTCTTTGGCACTTGGGACGGGAAGGAGTGGAAAGAGAAGGAGTGCTTTATTATCGCGTGCGTCGTGCGTTTCTAACGCGAGCTCCGCTGGATTGGTTATCATTGTGCACGAGCATAGCCGAAACATGCCGGTCAGGAAAAAAGGTAAGACATTTTTAGTTAACTCTACAAAACTCATGCAACCGGGTTAACCACGGATATTGTTCAGAGTCCGACACCAGTGAACGTAGCAGGGTTTTAGAGCTTTTATAATAGAACCTTTTATAATAGAAACTATTCAAATAATAATCATTCACCTCCAAAGTTAACACATCGGAAGAGATAGATTTGTATACCTTGACATGTCTGCTGTCATACGTTTTGGAAGAGTTTTGAAATATATTATGCTATGCTTGCTATAATGCTGTTATTGATGAAGGGTTTGATTTATGTGTTGTGATAGATGCACAGCGGGCTCTGGTACTGCTGGAGGAATACAGGTCCAAACTGAGCAACACTGAAGACAGACAGCTGAGAATTTCCATCCAGAGGGTCATTGACATCTTCCAGAGTAACCTCTTCCAGGCGCTCATAGGTACGACAATGTGTCATTCACTATTTACTAAAACGAAAGTACTGTGTCATGTTGCAAGGGTCACTGTATATTATCGCAGGCACTCTTCATTTACTATTATTAGATAGATACTTTGAACTCTGTCTATCTGTCTTTATTTATGGTTGTGTCTGTTGGATTGCAATAGAAAATTTTAATGTCACTTTAAATTTGAGTTTCATATTAAAGAAAAGTTTCTTATTAAGAAAACATTGTGTTTACAGCAGAAGCAAAGGGCTAAATGTTGTTAATAGCTGGGACATTCATGTTGGACTATTATTATTTAATTTGGAAACGTCTTTTCCCTCCAAAAGTTTGGTGGGAGCTTGTCATTGCACAGAGGTGTTGAGTAGTAAAAGTCAATCAGAGCTATGTGTTACCTCAACCATCCTGTTATTTAATAGGAATTGCTAAAGTTTTCAGTTGGGTGTTAACATACTGACCTGTCAAAGACCAGGGTACTAAAGCATTTAACTTGACCAGTTTTCTGCTTTATTCGTATTCTGTCTAAATGGTTCCTTTGCACTGTTGCGAAATTTTGAACTCATTCAAAATACAATTTGAATTTTGGAGAAATATTCATACTATTTAGTCTTTGTTCAAAGTTACTCTTGCATAAAAAGGGTTGATTGTACATGGCTGCCTTAATATATAGCAGTTCATTCTTAAGAACTGCAGTATAGTGTTTCTTAGTTCTTCCAGGCTGGCCGTTAACAAACTAGGCAACCACAAGGAATGTTGAACAGCCTGTTTCAGTTTCTCTGGGGTTTGACTGGCTGGGTGCCAAAGACTCCCTGTGTTTGACCCTTAAGGTGGGGAGGCTTCCTGTAATAACTTTATCCCCCTTTACCTATTTTTGTTGGGAAGAAATAAACATATGTTATAGTTTGTAGAGCTTGTGTTTGAGAAAACAGGTTTGATTAAGGCATGCTTGGCTACATATATGTATGTCTACTGAAATGATCACGTGCCTTAAGAGAACTACTAGTCAACTTCCCTTTTGTGAATGTATTTTAGTCATTCACAGGCCTATACTGAATCTGCACCAAATTAGAAAGCCTTTCAATATTAAAATCTGTACGTCTTTACCACTTCAGTATTTGTCTATTAATATCTTGGCTAATTATTTTATGCTTTCAGCCACCAGAAAGTCCTTCTAAGCATATTTGATTAAGTTTTAGTCCATTCTACAGATTTCTGGAGATCCCCCCCAGAAATCAGCTCAGAAAATGTGAATCAGTCAGCAGATTTTGTCCGGGGGTGCTCATTTGTCTTGCATCACTTAGAACTCAGTTTGACGCACCAACAAAGTCTCTAAACAGAGCAGAACACTCGCTAAGAGACTTACGCCCTTTGTTAATCCTTTTGCAGATTTTTGGATGTCTGGGGGAAACATTACAAACATTTTAATTAGTCAGCACAAGACTATGAGCTGTAAATATTTACTCTCATTGTCCAGACTGGAGCTTCACAGAGCATTGGTATGTGAGTCTCAACAGTTTCTGCTTGTTTTGTCCTATATCTCCGAAAACCATCTTACTCTAAGCTGCTGTGATGAATCGGTGTGCAAAGCTAGATAAGTTCATACATCATGCATGTGGCCACGCTTGCGTTCCCCTTCATGCGTATCGACGGTCACATGTGCACAAACATTGCACAAATCCTGCTACTCATGTGTCCTGCATGTACGTGTGGGCGTCTTCTGAGTGTTGCTGATGAAAAATGCATCGGAATGACAGTTTCCAATTTGAGTCTTCCTCAGATATGTATTCTAAAGGACAAACAAAATGTAATCCGTCTGTTGACATGATTACCCTGGGTCTAATCCGTTGACTTATGATTTGCAGTGGTTTCTGTCAGAGAGCAGTGACTGCAGACTCAGTGCATGTCTCCTAATGATTAGAGCCTTAAGATCCCAGGATACCAAAGAACAAGAGTTAACCAGAGCAGAGCAGGACAGGTCTTCTCCGGTATGTAAAATGTGGGTCACAAGATAGACCAGGTTTACTGTAAAAGGACCCTGACTTTGTTTCTCAGTTTCTAGCTGAAAACAAGACCCTTAGTAAGGGTAAGTTAAAATCACATTATCTTAAGCAGATAATAGCATAGCATCTATTCACACAGGAGAGCCTTCTTTAAAAAGCTCTTAGTGCTTCATGAAGAGTGAAGTGGTGAATTTGATATCACACTAGCAGGCCAGTATCTCTCCTAATCTTTTTTGCTGCAGTCCGGTTTGGAACAGAATATGTAATGGGTAGAAATCACTTCCTCAAGTAGATAGGAAGCTTCCTCCTGAAGCACATGGTAATTACTCACCCAGCCTCAGTGAGCAGCAGGCCAGCCAAACAAAAAGATAAAATAGGCTAAAATATTTGTGTATTTTTTACATTTATAATGACTTCCTCATTTGTTTCACTGTGGTCCTGTAAATGAGTGTAATCTCTAAAGTTGATGATCACACACAGTTTATTGATTGTCCACTAAAAAGCATTAGCAATCCAAAGTGTGTAAGTGAGCCATCAGATAATGAAGACATGTATTGGAAGTAAAGTGAACTGGCAGGTGCTGTGAAATGCAGAAATGTTATCCTGTGGTTATGGAGGTCTGTTAATCAGACATCAATACAGCACTCTGTTTAAAGACTGCCTCACCACAGACCTCGTTCCTTAGGGAGAAGAGTGAATGCGAAACTCTGTGAAACTGGAAATGGGCTGATAGTAACGGCTCTGTTTTGACTCTGAGGAGAAGGTTTGATTCTCGTAAATATTTGAATATATTCAAATGCAATGCTTGATGTTTGATATCTGTTCGGATTAGATTTTTCTCAAAAGTGACAGGCCTATGGTGCTGTGCAATATGACAGATTTAGGGAGATAAAAGCTTGTTACAGGTCTTTCTGTAAAAGTTACATTTGGACTTTTTCTGCTATATTTACTTTTTTTTTTGTTCTTTAGTCTGAAATTGGAATACGTTGGAATCACATCTCTTTTATGTATTTTTTTAAAAAAACAATTGGTTTGGTTTATTATTGGTAAACAGTAATAGTACTGTAAGTTTTTTTTAATTGTAAAGAGCACCTGTTATGTATGTTATGTTATGTATGTTAGACACCTTGTGTCTGATATGATATTATGAAGATGTGATGCAAGCAAGACCATTTGTTTTAACAACTGCTTTGATCTGTCATGGAACTATTACTAAAATAGCCAGAGATTAAAAGTGTTCGAGCTCCAGTTGTATCATGCACATTGTGTGCTGAAACACAAAGCACAGATAGAGTCACTGAACAGAAATAAATGCCTTTTAATGATGTTGCTGTAGTACTAGAGGCCATGGAGGGTGTTTAATATAGACCTCCTAAAAACTGATTCTCAGATACTGATTTAAACTCTCACAGACTGCTGCCTTATGTGCTCATTAATATCTTGCCTCGACCATAACCTCATCTAATGTCACGCTGATTTGCTCCAGAGAGCAGATTAAAGATTGAACTCGCAAAGCAGCCTCGCTGTTTATTACTGTCCTTCATCATATGTGTTTTTGATCCTGACTGACCAAATGCTTGAGGGCAGTCGTGCTGTTGTAAGCACTGTTGAAATCTGCCAGAACAGACATAATGGTTTTGAAGTTGATGGCCTGATGTGAGAAACCTATAGACTGTCAAGTGCTGCACAATATATTTGAAATGATCCTAATACATGTGCAATAACTAAATGACTTCAATACTTTAAAAGCTATGAAAGTTTTAGGTCACTGGCATGCCAGTGTTACTATACCAGTAAACATGGCTGTTCACTTAGAAGTTGTAGTGAAGCTTTCTTTTTCCAGAAAAAAATGTCAAACTTATATATTGGTTATACTGTAATTTACTGTAATTGCAGTGATTGGATGAGCATGTTTTGGTCCTGTGCATTCACAGAAAATACATATTTATATATATATATGTTGTTGTGATTGCTAGCAGGATGTGAAGAGACTTTCAGCCAACAAAAAAAGTTTCAGTAAAACACACCTTCCCTGCTTTAAAAGCATTATCATATTGTATTATTTAGAAAGTTAATGCATATGGCATTTTTCTTCAATATTTCACCAATGCATTAAAAAGATAAATTTAATTTAATTTTAATGTAATGCGTCTAAATGATGTCAAGCTCATGCCAATAATTTTAAATTTTGTATAATTTTTAATTCTTTATTGCATTTTAAAAGACTTGGTTTTAAGCCAATATCGTCAATATATATATATATAGCGTGTTGTTTAATATTTGTCAAACAAACCTTATTTTGTAAAAGAAAACCTCTTTCAGCACAACATTACCCAAATGATTTGCTGGCGAGTTGAGTTTTTTCTCACCATCTGCTTTGCGCTTCAGTGAGATTTACAAATTAAGTTATAAAATATTCTGCTTCAATATTAAAATGAACTCTAGAGTAGAGTGGTTGGGTTCACAATGTGTAAATGCAAACTCTTATGTAATGCATTTTTAATTTGTGTGATGCATAATGAGTCAGCGCTTTAGACAGTAATTTCCACCATCAGGATGATTTATGTGTGCCAAATTAGTTTTAGTAACCTACCTTTAATTGTGACCTCATTTCTTGTATTCTTTTCTATTCTTTCTGTACTCTTTTGTATTATTTTTCGAATAGTTATATTCCTCCCTATTCCTGCCGCAAACGTTATGTTTTAAAGATGGTGTGGCAAGTTGAAATCAAACTTTTAAAAATGTGTCTTAAGACCTCTGCATGCACCTCATCAGAAACCTTTAAGGCCATGGTCCAGTGAACCTGAAACCAGCCTAATTATACAGGGCCTTTAGGCAAGTGGTGAAAGTGTGTTGCTTCACACATCCCTGCTTGAACAGTAGGTCATTGCATTTTGTTTGAATAACTTAATTCTTTGGTTTTAAGCCAACAGATTCAGTCTTTATTTTTATTTGTTTTGTGTTGGGAGTATTTGCATGGCTGACAGATCAGTCAGATGTTAAATGGTGAGATTTTGTGACAGCCTCAAGCGTTCTCTTAAGGCTGTTGGCAAGTAAGAAAGCACTGACTAATCTGGAAACAAATTCTGGATTGATTCACCCTCACATTTGTGTCTGTAGAGCGAAACCTTTGTTTCACTTTTGGCCAATCACAGTTTGGACCTAGATTTTCAAATACAAAGTCTAAAGTATAAACGGTCAAAGAACAGCATGTACTCGATGTAAGGGTGAGTTCATTAACAAGTCTGTGACCATTTTTTAAATGGGCTGTGAATTGACTGGACTCGTAATGCCAAAGGGAAACCCGAGATGAGGGAATCACCCCCACCAGCGTGCATTATAAAAATATTTATTCTCATTACTGTGCATCTCCATGTGATCCAACATGTATTTTCAGCCCTGTTACCCAATCTGTGCCATGCATAGAAGAACTGTACCCCTGTGCTATTTTCTCTCTTGGCCAAATGTCGAACAGCATAGCCAACCACAACACAGCACACTGACTTTTAAACAGTCATTTCCCCTCTGCTTGTTCCCTAAATTATTTAAAACTGTTCCTGTGCATTTTGTGTGTTTGATTGTTAAAGTATAAAGCTGCTACGTTGTCTGCCACAATAATGTATACAATAGATTAAAGATATATTATGTTCACTCATGACTGACTGCAAATAAGTGCTATAAATGATCATAAGAGGTTCTTGGCAAGGTTGATGTGTTGTTTTAGGAGAGAATGCTTGCTGACTCCTGCGCTGTATGTGTAACCTGATGAATGTTGTAACAGCTGTGAATGACCTTTACAGCTTTCATGACCTTCAGCTCCAGTCTATGCTGTTGTCTGTAATCTTTAAACTGATGTTGTTCACTCTAGGATGTGTATTTATAGATGTCATTAACTACTAAATTAAGTAATAATCAGTTAAATAAGCTTAATCAGTAGTGATGATTTACTGTAGAGAGTTTTTATAATTAAATTAGAGAATTAATTCATGAATGACCTTTGAATCATGACTTTTTTTAAATAATGGGCAATATTTGTGTCTTGAAATAGATTTTCTCTCATTGTTCAAATTTTCTATTTCATGGATTTTTGCACTGACCCCTGATTAATTTCTAAGTGTAACATGCTGCGAACTTGAATGTGAATATTCAAACAGAGCAATTTCAAACCAGGAATTTCAGAATTTAAACTTTTATTAAATGTTACTCTGCTGCTAGATGATTAAAAATAATTGCAACAATGAATTTCTGTATAATAATTGTTTATTAATCTGGATAAAGTTAATAGGTATAACAGTTACGATATACTTTGACCTATCTCTGTATCTCTTTTGAAATTATCTTTTCTCTTTTAACAGATATCCAGGAATTTTACGAAGTGACCTTATTGGATAATCAGAGATGTGGGGAAACTGTCAAAGTGCCCGACGCAATGCCTCCAGTGAACCTGTGGGATTTCTCCAGCATTCAAAGCACAACGGTGACTTCAGACACCCTACCCAGCCTTAGCACCAGCATAGAGGTTAGAATGTCACAACCTGTGTGCAGACCAGCTCATTTGTTACTGCCTAAATTACAGCATGATCTGATGTCGATCAATCAGAAGTCATATTAAAACATGGCTTTGTATGTTATATGAATAAGTTTAATTGTGACACATCAGTGTTTGCTAAAACATCAATGTTTGCTAAACATTTTTAGCAGCTGTGTTTCATTATTTAAAAGGTATTTGTCCATTTCTAGGTCCATTTTGCAGTTAAGTTTCATTTATAGCTGATCTGAATGGGACTGCGTCTTCCCTACATGAGGCACACATGCTTGTCTTTCACACCCTCTGTGTAATCATCAGTCAGGCCTTGTGAGAAACCGACATCCTGCTCTGCATGTTATCAGCACAGTCCTCATTGTGTTGTAATGCTGGAACACAGCGTAGTCTTGTGTACTTGAAATCATTGCAGCATCATTTGTTATGTTCGCAGAAACAGTCTGACAAGACACACTATCTTCCTGGATACAAAAGGAAAGTGTTTCAGTCTCGATAGCTTTATGTGACATGGCGAGAACAAATACAGGGCAGGATTCTATATGCTCTGTGGCTCTCATTGCCATCTCCATGTGTGCTGTTTGTTCATTTTGAATAGTTTAGCAGATGTTCAATTTCCCTGGTGCTGCGGATTCAATGCATAGAAATGCTTGAAAAGAAATTAACATTTGGACGTATAGTTTAAAATACTTTTTTAGAAAGTGACAAGAGCACTTCTGTAATTTATATGCTTGATGTGAAGTAGACATGCAGAGACCTTCAGACTTCGGCTTCATGTTTGCTCATTAAATGTTCATGTGAGAAGTCACACAAGTGTAGTAATACACTCTGAAACATAAGAACAGGAAATAACTCTGTTTGAAAGTTTCTTATGCAGTTTTTAGTTTGCTTCTTGGCAAGATACATTTTAAACGTAAGTCCTTATATAAGTTAATTTTTTTACATTGGATTAAGCTGTACTGCAGTTTTACTAAACATTTTTAAATATGTCTTCTGTAAGATAAAATTGTAAAGAAATAAGTAGGTTCTAGGTCATTGTAATGTTAATATACTCAAAAGGAACAACATTTAGAATGTAAAATTGAAATGTAAATATAAAATCATTTTAACTGATACATTTAATAACAATAAGGACTCAGTACAGTGAATTATACAGTACAGTGAAACACAGTAGACCTCTGTCTTTCCTTTCTGTGATTGCTTTCTCATTTATGATTAGTTATATCATGATTAGTTACTGTAGTTTTAATAGGGATAGGATTACTGTTTAGGCATATAGGGTCCAATCAGGCCACAGTCTTTTTTGGTAAACAGAAGACAGCAAAAAACCACCTCCTGTCTGCAGTGCAGACAAGTACACCATGAAAAGTCATTTATGTTTGTTTATTAAAGGACATATTTTTCCATCATTTTTTAGCAGAGCATGGAAAAGGACCCTGACTGATTGACCAGTATCTAATCAACATTAGTAATGCAGTGCAACTGTTTTAGACCACCATATCACCATATTCCATGGCCTGAGAAAATGACTTTGTGTTATATCCAAAGTCATGCCATTCATGCAATAATTACCAATGAATAATTTGTCTTCAGCTCTGTCATACAGTGCTTTCTAATATTTTAATAATATTTCTAATTGTTTTAAGGAATAAACAAGATATTATTTGTTGCATATATTTAAGATTTATATTTAAGCACATCATCCTAGGTCATTGTAGATAAAGTAGAACGTTTGTTATATATTTAAATGTCCCTTTTCCTTCTTGTTTCCTTTTGCATTAATAAAATGGCCACTCTCAGGAGTCACCCCTCCTAAACGAAATTCTTCATGTGCTTGCTAAAGCGAAATCATCCTCCATAGAGATGGACCAAGTAAGTATTATACCGGCATGGGTCTGGTGGGTTGGGCATCCCCCATAGCCGCATGTCTGGGCCGCTCATTTCTCCTCCCTCGTTCCCCATGCCTCGTCAGTTGGGTTTGTTCTGAGAAATTGAGAAACTTGTGTCATTATGCTCCATTCATTTGGGCTTGTCTCATTTGGATCTGCTGTGACATTGGCCACAGCATTATCAGGGGGATATTGTTTTAATAGCCAGGTTTTGGTCAACAGCTATGTGGCTTTTTCACAATGATGAAATCCTTTAACTTCCGTTTTAAGGATGTTTTTGACCAAAATGTTTGGATGTTATTATTAACTTTATTTGGCTGACCTTTTCAAGTGAAGGTTGTTAAAATTTGGTTCAATTATAAACGTTTAAGCAATATTTAAATTGTGGAAATGCCAATTTGGTGGTGTTTTAAAATCTTCTGTGTATTGAGTAATGCAGATATTTCATATTTATTATAAGACTGCATGTAGACTAGCATTAGTAAAAATTGTGCATTGTACAGGTTAGTGTAATTATAACTCATGACTCATAACTAAGCTAATTATGGATAGACTGATATATTAATGGTGTTTACTGAAAAGTGTTTTTTCTTGGTTGCCTTTTCTTAAACCAAGGCTTTATTTCACTGCAGCATACTCGAGTACAGAGCCTTCTTCTAAAGGGAAGGGCTAATCACTGCGCACATCAAATATTTATTCTTACGCTGCGTTTCAGAGAAGTCTACCAATCAGTACAGTATGAGCTATATAAAGCCTACTTTTACACCGTCTGTTCAGTGTTAAAGTGTGTGTGTGTGAGGTGGCTGATGCTGGGACTGCATCTGCTGGGATGATGCTCTATATCTGCAAAAACAGGTTCTCTGTGGGGCGCCTGAAACTCTCTCCCTCTCTGTATCAGTTCTCACTTTCATATGTGCTGTGGTAACATTCTGTAGAGGATGTGGCACAAAGACCCTACAAAGACTTTTAGTGTAGTTTCTTAATGTTCAGAAATGTACATTTACACACACAATTAAGTTCAATTAAATTCCTACAGTTTTGATGCCCTAAATACTAAATACTTACGAATACTAAATATTCGTAAAGTTTGTTCTTGCACAGCTTCAATGTAGTCATCAAACAGAAGCATCCATTGTAAATTAATTATAATTTAGAAATGTCTGTACATAATATATGCAATATGTATTTTTTTTAGGTTGGTTAACATTTTTGAAGTAAATGTAAATGGTCTGTTCACTTGTTGGCAAATGACTGTTTACAAATACTAATTACATGTAGTCTGTTAATACATAAAGTCTTTATTGTTATAGGCTAAATAACAAATAGTTTAAACAGTTATTGATGGAATTTAGCATGTCTGCTGGACATTACAGAAATGTGTGTCCCCCTGCTTGATTTTACTTCAGCTACAGCTTATACCTGATGGTCTGAGATCATACTATTACAATACTATTAACAGAAAGACAAAACATGAAGACAGTCTTCCTGCTATGAAGATCTTTGTCTTATAATTTAAGTTGGATCTTGATCACCAACACTGTGGGTAGCACAACTTAACATTTCACGCTAGATTTGATGTTGTTGGATGTTCTCTGATGCTGCCTGACGTGTTATTAAAGATGTAACGGGCCACTGGACTTCTACCCATTAAACTAAACGGACCTCCGCCGTTCTGGCATTAGTATACTCAGACACAACGTGTGTGTGTAATAAGGAAACTGTGTTTGAAGCATGTCCCTATATTTAAGATGTTTTATCCAAATCTACGCTGTTTGCGCGCAGAATCAGTTCATATAAACATCAAGTTACAAGCTTGTAAACGCTATGTTTAAAACTATGCGATGTCTTTAAAGCAAAGGCATTTGCTTTGCAAAGATGAACCAGTGATGAAACAGCGCGGCTGTAATTGCGCTTGGCGCTCTTGTAAACTCGCGCTTTCACTCTGATGCGCTTTCGGGTTCTTTTGGAGACGGGCGCGCATCTCTACCGTTTTCTTTTCTGTGAACCGAAATGGTCACATAGAGACCAATTTCAAGCGTGGTGGTCTCTTATTTTTCTGTCGATCCACGAGGATTAGCAAAGCTCTGAGTTTATTAAGGACTGTTGTTTGATTCTCGGGAAAAGAGGACAGTTGCGATATAAGACAATGACAGGCGCGAGGTGGCGATAGGACAGAATGGATTGCATTTGTATTGTTACGACTAAGGTAAGCGCACAGATAAATGGTGACTTAGTGCTAGTTTGCAAGTGATGGCATTTAGCGCATTTTAACCGGTAACTGCAAAATGGGCGTTTTCAATAGTTCCGGTTTCTTCAGCTTGCTTTACATGTGTACACTTAATAGTAATATTGCTATATACTTTATTAATGTACTGATAAGTGCTGTAGACATAAGAACCATTTTTTGTGCTGACAGAAAGTCTTTTTGCTCACATATTCTCCCATATTTACAGGAGTGGAACAATAGATGTTGTTTTTTGTATTTTTGCCAGGGATGTAAAAAGTTCAGATGTTTAACAATTCATTTTGATGAATTGTTAAATATCAAAACATAATAAGACCATTATTATTAATACTGAAGGGGAAATTTATGCTCCCTTTATGGTGATTTGGTCAATTCAGATTTTATGTATTTGCTATAAAAAGAAATTATCCCATATTGTGAGTTTCGGTGCTCTGTCAGATCTAAGTTTCTCTTTTCCTCGAAGCTGCTGAGATTTTGGGCTCTGAGACCATATGATTCAGAAGCTGTCTGCAAGCCATGGAGAATATCACAATCACAAGTCACATCACAAGGCTTCATTTTCAGTGTTTCCACAAAGCTTTAGGCAGTGCTGTGGGACAGAATTCCTGATTATGTTACCGCTGGTGTGATGCCATGACACTATATATGTTGCAGTTTTTTTCACAGTTTGTAATTAAGCTACAAAAGTCTTGTTAAAGTCCCACGTCATGGTTTTTATGCTGTTATATCTGTTCATAAATAACTGAACATGCAATGCTAAATTAAGTAGGTCTAGCTGATTTGTTTATAAACTTTTAGCAGTCTGGACAACACCCGGCAACTTGTGCACATATCTATACATGTAAACACGCAAGCAAAAAAATCAGCATGGCTGTGATTTAACTGCAGGCAATCACAGTGTAATGTGACCATAACGCACATGGGATGTTGTGCTGTCATGGTTTGACTTTCCTTTAGTTTGCCAAAATCTTACGAGGGGATTCTCAGAGCCTGAGCTTGCCAAAAAATACATAAACTCTTGTCCTTGTAATCTGGGCTTTGGATGGTTATGTAAATAAAGTGACTAGGAAAGAAGTGCCAGAAGTTCAGGGTACAGCAGTTTGTTAAACATTGCGATCAGCCTGGAGTAATGTAGAACCACCAAATGGTTCTTCAGGCTTATGCCCAAGTAATTTGAATAGATTGAATTGTATTCAATGCAGAAATATTTTGTTTCCATTAATGGTGCTCTTTTTTGTAGTCTTTACACACTTCAAGTTGTTACCTTTGGGTCATTCTAAACCTTGTGTAAAATGCAACACTAACCCGATTTATAAAACACAAGTGTGAACTGTTACTCAACTCAGGGTTAAAAGCAGAGTCTCTTCTCCTTCTGTCTCTCCATGACCCTTCGCTCAGAGTGCTTGGTTGTGAGGCATCACAGAGGATGGGCTCCAGTTGTGCAGTGACTGCATGTTAGCTGCATGCATGACTGCTCATGCTCGTGTCTCCTCTGGTCGCTGCCTGCCTCAAGGCTTGTCAGAGTTTTAGTTAAAGGCACATAGATTTCCATGTGGGCTGCAATCGACGTTACCCCGATTTTACCCATGCAGGAGGCAAAGACAGCAAATCCTTCTATTTGTATCCTATCCTACTTGTATTCTCAAGACCCCATGGGTCTTGTTGTTTTTCCTGAACAATCTTTTTTGTTATTGATCTGCCCATCATTGCTTTTTTTAGTGGCTACTAATCATGTTAAATGACCCTCCAGCATGATATTTAGTCACCAATGTCTACATCATCAGTGAAATGTTTTAATCGGGGCCAGAGTTTACAGTGCACGCTTTTAATAAGTCTGCAGGCCTATTAAACTCAGCCGTGCCAAAAAGCACTGTGATAAAAACTAGCCATAGCCTGGCCTGAGGGATTAAACGAGCACAAGTAATTCAGCTCAGTCAAGCTTGCTTATGTGCTGTTTAAATATGGTTTAGTAGTGCTGTGTGGAATCGCTATAGCATAGCCCAAATCAAATGTCATCATCCTACGCATTATCCACACAAATGAATTGCTCATTGGCTCTGATCGAGATCATTTCTCCTCAGGACATTACAGTCTGCTCTAATCACTTCCTTCAAATAAATACATGTCATCTGCCAAACACAGTCTTCAGAAATATTTTATAGATCGTAAGTCACAATAAAATAAATGGTACCTTAAATTTTGTACTTTTCTCTGAGCAAACAATGTCCTGAGGGTCTGGCGATATTAATGCATTTAAATAAATGCTTTGTAAACAAGCATCAGAGTGATTTCCATGCGAATGCAAAGTGCCGTACAGTATGTGACTCAGGTCTCTCTACTTCCAGCGCCATTTATATGCATGGCGATGAAGACGGAAAGCCTCTTTTCCTCCTGTTTGCTTTTCTGCTGAATTATGCATTTGGTGGCTCAGAGACATCAGGCTGGAACACAGTATCTCCTTATCTAAAAATACTGAGGTTGGGGCCAACAACCTGCTGGTCAGCTCTGATGGAGTAATGCTTTATGTATTGATATAAAGACTGGTAGAACACACAGCAGAACTGAACTGCTTTAGTTTAGATGATCCAAATTAAGTTTGCATTTGAATTGTTAAGATAATGAACATGTAATGCATAAAGCCGATAATAAGGTATTATGTATGAGGCGTTTCCGGACCAATACAGAGCAGTAATTTTTCTTCACATTAGCTGTTAGTCCATATGGACACTCAGATCTCAGAGGAGACACAGAGTGGTGTAAGAAGAGGTGTGGTTGTCACAAAGGGGAAACATCCTTGTGTGCTTCTCATGTATGTGTCTGGTGTCTTGTTAAAGCTGTACCTCTGACATCCACTTGTGGTGGCTGGAAATTAACAGTGTTTAGATGGTTTGAGAGTTTGTTGCAGGTTTGCAATTATTGTTTTGTTCACTTATATTCTTTAGCGTATTATGCTCTAATAAATGATTGTTTTCTTGTAAAGTTTCAGAGATCCATTTTGTTTACTTGGCGTTTACTTGAAAATACATGTATCTACCCCTCTGTTATTTCTCTCAGAGCAAAACATTTCCTCTTCATCTCAATGATGTAATTCCTGCTGAGTTAATGTCAGTTTGACTATTAGGCATGTGGTGTTGGCCTAATGGGAATGAAGAAAAGGCAAGCTTTCCTTTGCCATGTTTACCAGAGGGCTGTTGTGTGCATCATGGGAGTTGATGGAATCTCATGTGATCTGTGCAGTGCAGAAGCTGACACCTCCACAGGGACCAGTGCAAAGTCGCTCCTCTCTCAGACCCGGTCACAGATTCTTTGTGAAAACTGTCATTGGATTTGCAGCACAAATATTGCACTTCCAATCAGACAAGCCCCGTTGTCAGCAGAATAATGATTGTAGGAGTCATTTCTCATTGCCATGTTGTCTTGAGGCTTTGCTTGTAACTGGTCTATATTTTATTTGTTCGAAAAAAAGTTTTTTACAGAGATTTTGCCATCTTCCAAGTAGAACATACAACAATGGCTATCAATATTTTTGACTTTCATTCAGTTTAAAATGTGACAAGCACAGAGAGGCTTTATGTATTAATTACAACTTGCGAATCAGTCAAGAGTTTGCTTTTACCTTATGGTAAAATTTAGAAAAATGAAACAGTACGATTTCTGTTCTTTGAGTATGTAGTAACACTTTAAAATTATGTTCTATTTCCTTTATTATATGTTGAACTAACAATTAGCAATACATACACCATATTTATTAATGTAGTTCATGCTAATTCCAAGATTTACTAGCATATTTTTTAAATCTTTGGTTCATGCATAACAAAAGTTAACAAAAGTAAACGAACAATAAGCAAGTATATTTACATTACCAGAGAGGTATTGAATGATCATTGTTTGTTTAGCTGGTAGCTAGTGCATAAACTAATGTTTGCTAATGGAACGTTACTGGTAAGTGCTACTGAATATTAATTTTGTACACTAAGACTAATTTTCTAACAGTTTTTGGATTCATTTGCCTCCCTCTTCTGGCTTTATAAGGCATTACATATGGAAGGTGTAAATAATTCTATAACAATTAATTAATGCGCAATAATGTGAGTTCACAAAGGCTGTCTTGTGTAGCATGTGGTAAAGGTGGCCGTGTTTGTACAGTTTGTACCTCACATGGTGTTTCTGTAGAGGGGGCTGGCATGAAAAGCAGTTAAGCACCACTTTTTTTCTATTAGGTTTGTGTTGTTTAGAATCTGTGTCATTTAAAAAATGCTTAGTGCATGTTACATAATAGTCTGAGAATATATGCAAATCACAAGCCCATGGCGTTAGGCTCATGTGATATATATTTGTCCACAAGGTGGAGCTGTGTGCTTTTATTCCACATTCCCCACAGGCAGCCTTATGGGCCCACTTATCTGCCCACCACTGCAGATCTAGTGCAGACTGGCATCCATGGAGGCATTAGTTTGCAATTGTTATGTGGTGTCCTACTCACTGTTTTAAAAAAAGAATTTAATTAAGAGAGTATATATACATTTACAACTGAAAATACATTTTGGCTGAGTAAAGGCTAAACATTCGGGCTGCTGTTTTTTACAGTGCTGGGGTTGCGTTGACAAGAGTTATGCTTAATTGGGTTTTAGAGGAAGTGCTTACATGCTTATTAGAGCCTTAAACCAAGAAATGATGTATTGTAATTGTTTGTAAGGAAGCGGACCCCCTCTCAAACAGAACAATCTGTACCATAATAATAAGCCAGAAGTACTTTCTGGAAGCATTTGTTAAGAAAAATATCTGTGCATATATCAGAACAAACTGTACTTGAATTCATAGCTGAGATTATTATGATTGTTCAGTCTGGCCTGCATTACCCAGTACAGCTGGTAAAATGTGATGGTCATAATCCTACACTTTCAAAAGCCAGTCACGCCTACGCTCTCGCTAATTCTCTCAGGTGCTTCCTTTTGAAGCAGTTACAGATTGTCCTGTTAAAGAAATTCTCTAAATAGAAATCACTGAAGACTGAAGAAATCATTGATGGACTGAAGCCACAAATGAGATGAACAAATTTTCAAGGCTGTTTTGAAACCTCTGCGCTGTTCTGCTTCTGTTCATGTCTGTCCTGCTTCTGTTCTTGCTTGTTTGGCTTCTGAGGTCTTCTGTGATTTCAAAACCCTCAGACCATACCAATCCGCCCATCAGACTCATCAGAAGACCAGTCAGGTGAATCACCTATACCCACTCTGATGGTGAGATCTTAAAGTATGATGAGTAACTTTAATGGCTTGGAGAATTTAATAATTAAAGATGAAAGCAAGACTCTTCAAGTCCTTTCTTACTTTAACTTGTCACTTAACCTTTCAGCAGTATAAACAGAATTAGCTGTACATTGTTTTGCCACAAAAATCAAACATGTTAAAATAAGTTTAATTATATTTGTATACATTTGTGCTATTGTGATATATATATGCGTCTACATGACGCAGTCTAAGAGCGCCCTGATCACTATTGGTGAATTGGGTTTTCCAGCATTAGCTGAGTGACGCATACATGTAACAGGGATGGCAGGATCTGAGTCACACTTTAACAGTGAGACACTCAGACAACAAAAGTCACTTAAAATGGTGTAATTGGTGCTATGTATCTTCCTGACACTTGCTCCCTGTAATGTGTAATTTCCTCTAAAGAAATTGTGCTGTTGCTGGTTACGGTTTTATTTCGCGTTTAGTTGATTTTATTGTTGGATTGCTGCGGAATATAGCGGTATGTATGCGCATGTTCTGATGACTGTACAAAGAGGATCTCATTAGCGGTAAGGATTAGGTTAGTGTGGATTTCAGTATTTTGCTACATCCTTCTTAGCTTGACTGCTGTGTAAAATTTTCCTGAAGCAAAGTCATTGGAGAGATCTTTGACATTGGAGACCCTCCCCCATGCTACTGCATGTTATTGTTCGATGACCTGAGTGGTTTGTCCTGTGAGACTCTCCACAGACATTGTATTAGACAATATAAATGGGAAATAAAAATTGTAATCGACTTAAATGAGCACAAGAGGCTCTACGTCCTTCTTCATATTGTATGGATACGGTTGAGAAATGGCACAATTTTTAAAAGGTCACAGCCAGACTGTCCAGTCAGCTGGCAATGACATTCTGTCGTCTTATTGGCCAGTTTCTGACCCACCCTCCCCCCTTTCTTTTTCTGTGCAAACGTGCATGAAGTCACTCTATTATTGCTCCTCCTCCATAGATGGCTATGTTCCTCATTTCTGTTCCTCTGTCTCACCGGTAGCCGCTTTGGATTTTTCCTGCCTCTCTTTTAATGTATTGAGTGACGTAGAGCACCCACGCTGAGAATGAGATGGTCTCAACCCAGCTTCTCTTTGACGGAGCCCATGTGACAAACCCCACGCGCTGCAACAGCTTTAGCTTCCCCTCCCACCTTCCCTCTCATCTCTCCTCTTCTCCTGCTCTCCTCACTTCTCACTGCTCGTTGTGCTCACTGTGGCGTTCTTCGTCTCCCTTTTGGAAAAAGCCGGCTGTTTGATGTCTGTTTTAGGTATTGGAGAAGCTTTACCCGAACGAGCTGGACGTTTACTCACTCGCACACACAGTATGGCTCCAACTGTGACTTTATACAAACATCTCCACTCTGACAGACAGCTGTAAGATCAAGCGGGAGACGGAAGATAGACCGGTAGGAGAACAGAAAGGTGATTAAATTTTTTTTTATTCATTCATATTGTGAGCAAGTGAAGCACAAGAAGAAAAGCACTCAGAAGAAGAGAGCAGTGGCGAACAAGAGGGGGACGTGTGGACAACTCGCTGGATGAAGGAAGCAGACTGGCTGTCACTTCCCTGGCGTGATGGAGTGAGACGAGGAATGAGGGTGGATGGTGAGAGCGGGCAGCAGCAGCAGTGGAGGGGCTGGAGGAGGAGGCGATGCGGGGGGAGATGGTGGAGCAGGGGGTGGCCGGAGAGGCAGGAGCAAGTACCGCTCGAGGAGGCGACTCTCTGGCTCCTCTGTGGCAGATCGGCTCAGCTGCCATAGTGGCGAGAAAATGTCGGCCAGCATCAAGAAGTTGGGCTGTTTCTCGCCTATGCTGTGCCACTGCAAAGTGGCCTGTACCAACAGCACCATCTCCCTCATGTTTGGATGCAAGGTGGGTGGCAGAGCTTGACCGCTGCTCTGTTTCACAGGTCTCCTTTGTTTCAAAGGTAGAGGACAAGCTGTGAAGGGTTTGTACCCCCAGGTGTACCCAAGAGTTGCTGCCAACAGTTTATTCTAACCAGCCACTAGAGAAAGCAAGGGAATAAGAGACTGAACTACAAGCCACACATATAATCAACTTGATGAGATAAGAGGAGCTCCTGTGTAGACGAAAGCAGGGATCTGTAGGCTATGTTTAGTAGTTGGAAGTGTTTGGCTGCTGGTATTAAGACACTTTGAGCACCCTAAACCAATAGCTGTCAGTGCATATGCCAGTGATGTCTTTCCCCCAGTTGACAGCTCTTTCTCTTTTAATCAGTCATTGGCTTATCTCTGCTCTGACTGTAGTTAACGCTCTCTGCTGTTCAGTAATCTCTCTCTCTCCACTGATGGAGATTGCATGCATTTCATTGTATTAGCTTAGGGTAAAGCCTGTGGATTTTTAATGAGAGTGTCACAGTAATATGTTAGATTAACACAGCAGAGGAAACCACTGATCAAACAAGTCATTGGGATGCACAGAATCATATGTGCAATTTGTTTTTTTTATGTTTAGATTTTTATACTATCCTACTGTATGTGACCCAGAATTAATGTGACACATTGAATATTCTATTAAGCATTGTTTAATGCATTCTTGAACAGTCAAATAAATACTGTATGCCGACTATGCACACACCACTTGCAGCTCAATTTTAATTAGCCGCTTCACACCAAGTAGTTCTTGGAACTAAATTATAGGAACCAGGAACCAGAGTGATCCCTTAAGTGCTATTAGTTACTATTGGTTTTCAATTGCACTGACAATAGGACTTCTGAAGTGATGTAAACCGGCTGACAATGATGTCGTTTAACCTGTCTATTAACTGAACGGCCTCAGTAAAATAATGAATAAAATAATGTAATGTTCATATAAAATAATAAATAAAATAAAATAATGTTCTTATAAAAGTAATAACAAATATACTGATCTTTCCACATAGCTGAGCTTCATGAATAAATGACCACAGCATTTACACATGTAACCAGAAATCTGCCCCAAACAATATGCTTTTGTTTTCAATTAATATTTGTAAATATAAATGGATGGTTGTGCTAATAGCAAATAGTTTTGGCAAGACTAAACTTATCACCTGCGTGTGAAGTATGAATAACCTGTGCGTAAGCTTATTTTAAGATGGATTTTAAGATGCTTATTTAAAGATGGATACGATTTTGCTCAGTTTTATCAGCAACACTGCATTGTGTGTACACTTGAAAAGCAATGATGTTAGATATGTATCCAGTGATTTAAACAGTGGAAGGTGTATCAATATTTCTCTAATTTATGAAATTTCTGCAGTAAAAGTGCAGTAGGATGTTATATTTATGAATACTTGGCTTAGCAATTCACCAGCACAATCCTGACTGGTTTTATAATATTTTTAATCTTGTAACACTTTAAAATATTCTTGGAATAAATATAAACTGTGTGTTAACATGACTGTTTAAAAATGGGTTGGTGCTTTGTTTTGTATGCCGTTCAGTCGGTCAATCTGCACTTATATTACTGGTAGTGTCTAAGGGCTATTTAGACTCTACTTAGAAGTAGTAGGAAGCTGGTTTAGTTACCCTTAAAGGCATCCCCAGTACAAAAAATGTTTTGCACATGTTTGCACCAAAAATCCCTCATTGTGCATGCAAGCGTAGCAAAGGGCACAAAGCGTTGTTGGGCTAAATGTCATCACAGCTGTACATGTGCTGGTATTCTCTACAACAGAATCATTACAGTTGTAACACTGTTTTAAGATATCAGGTGGAAAACGTAATATTGTGTAATAAGTTTTGCTCTTCCTTCAAAATAGTTCTGTAAGACGTCTGTCAGAAATGCTACCAGAAGAGACAAGCAGAGTGACATCTTGGAAGATTTCAGTGCTGTTGTATGAAATACTAGAACTCTTATCCAACCATCCTGTTATTATTCATTTAAATTGTTACATGGTCACTCACTAGAACTAGAAGTGTAAAACATGTGGCAGTTTTAGCTAGTGCCCTTTGGCTTCTGGCCTGATTGCTGTCTGTATGTTGCTGTATGACGATGGCATTAATCTCTCAAATCCTCAGCCCATAGGATTACATGTCATCTGCTCTGTTCAGGATTGAAACTTATTTAGAATCCATTGTTAATTTGCCTGTGAGTGAAATGATGATTTTATTATTTTATCTTGCAGTGCAAGCCTGAAATATTGCATAATAGTTGTGGACTAAAATTCAGCTCATAGCAGGCCTGATATTTGGCAAATATCAGACCTGATGGTTTGGGATTTCTTACATCTCTAAAAATGTGCTAAATTAAAATATAAAAGAAAATGTTCCTAAGAAATGATTTTAATACAGGAGCTAAACTAAAAGATCAAATAATTTGTGGGTGAGGAAATTTTACACAGGAGTTAAATGCTTGTACATATTCTGTCAGCTCAGGTGTGGACAGGTTTTTCTGGTAATTTGTAAGTAATGTCTATTTAACATGAATTGCAATAAAAACCATTTGTGTTTTGCATTCATGTGATTAAACTGGAGGGGAAAACAACAGTGTGACAGTGATGTATGAGGGAGTCTGGGCTCTGCGCTAAGCTGCTGCTCGCGTAAATACTAATTTCTTAGTCAATTGTCCTTTGTTCCAGAACATGCTGGCTGAATGTAAAGCTTCTATTTTTGGGTTCTTAGGAAAAATAGGAGTTTATGATTGTTTTGGTTGCCTCCCTGTCTCTTTCACCTTTTCTTCTGCCATGATCCATCGATTTAACACTGGCAGGACTGAGCTATGTGCCTCCATTAATCAACAGTGCAACACCTCACCGCATCCACACAGTTTCCCCAGAGCAACACATTCACTCAGGATTCAAAAGTAACACTCACCAAACAACAAATAAATGAAAATTGGTTTTGGCAATTGAATAAAATAAAACAAGGGCCAGTCTTCACAGTTTTGTGACAGTAAGTGCATTGGTGTAATTTAAACAGTAACAGCACGTTTAGTCAGTCGTATGCATAGAAAAATTGCTAAACATTTCATTGTCACAAGGAAAAACTAATACATTATTTATAACTTTTTTTATAAACTGAAGAAAACATGATGATGATGAAAACAAAAATGATTTTTGAACCCTGTATGCACTTCTCTCGCAAAAATCTCCTTATGCTGTTTAACACTGCATTACAAGAAGGTTTGTTGGATTGGACAGATGCATTCTGCCTCTGACATATCCAGAATATCTGAATGTAAACCAGCTAGCTGCAGTTTTTCAGTTCTCAGTGTCTGAGTTTCATTTTCTTGATGACAGGATGATCAGCGTCCATCCTGGTCACTCCTAATGGAGTGACTTCCATCAGATTGACAGCACAGGTTTAGCATCTGATCACCCAGATGGGACGATTGCCCAAATGGCATGTCATGTCACCCCAGATTTTGTTGTTAGAATAATTTCCAAACGATTCTCTTTCAGCACCGACAACGACGGCTTGTGCCAGGATTTAGTTACGGCCAATGTAGTAGCATCACTTTACAGCATTACCATACGGTCACACTGTTTAACAGCAGGACTCTACATTCACACTTGTCACTAAATACATTAGGGCTGACACAGAGATGGGGTGGGATTGTTGCAATAAACTTGTATGTTTATAGTGGTATTTTTTTAAATCACTAATATACTATAGCAAAAAGACAGACATCTTATTTTGTGCAAAGTCATTTAGGAGAGCTTTAAATTTTAGCTTTAAGGTTTAGAATCAATCATATCTGCTTCCTAATTGTTACATCATTGACACCGAATTCCTCCCTATATAACCGAGGAGGGAAGAAGTCTGTTTACTGGATTTCTTTATCCTAATCCTAAAGGATGAGCTTATGTTCTAGTGAGTGGGATGTAGCCGGTGTTCTTGGAGAAGACCTTTGGAGAACCATGTAAACTAATTCTCACAGTAATGCCTAACTGCACTTTCTACAGAGATTGCTAAGTGATGAAAGATGCTTCCTGTTAACATAAGGAACTCATTTTTAAAAAAAGTTATTTGCTGTTTATTTTGTACAGATGCCTGGTTTTGATGCGTTTTGTGTTTACAGTTGTCAGTTACATAATGCTTTATAAATTCTAGTTATGATTTAGCTAAATTTAATAGCGTTTAGTACATTTCTGGTTAAGATTGCTTTTGAGCTTTTCTAAAGGCGAAGAAGTGTTGTGCAAGTGTATTTGTATGTTTATATTACATAACAATATTTATTACTAAAGGTGTTTGTACATCATTTTCCTGTCTTACCTTTTGTGAACAAGTTACATCATTTAGTATGGCAGGGTCTGAAGGTTAAGTTTTAGTATGTTGTTTTTTTACAGTTGCTTGTAAGTGGGGTTATAGTTTTGTTCAAATCCTAACTTGAAGTATTAAACTTTAGCCATTAACTCAGACCTTCTGTGCTAGCATCTTATTGCCTAATTATCTTTTGTGCTAGCTATCTTCTGTACTAGCTGTGACATTACATAACATGCATCTTGTTAAAGAAATATGTTTAGCTAGCAATCTAAATTGTAGTTTACGCTTGGTAGGTTATTAAATCAATCAGCTCCTTATTTCAGTAGTCAGTACACTGACCAATGCTATGTACTGACTGTACTGAACTAGAGAGCTGACGCACAGTTAAAACCTGTGGGGATTGGCTGCTCAACAACTCAGAACATCTTACGCAACCCTATATCAACACCCTGGCAGACGCCCATAACACGCTTGCGATGCAGCGGAGGCTTGAACTGGCGAGCATCACTTCAGAAAATGAGAAAACACTTTGGGTGAGAATAAATTGCAAGTTTTGCATCACTTTGTTTTTAAAGCATTTTTAAAAACTATCAATGTTTAAGATGGTCAAATTACCGCTTGTGGGCTTTTGAAGAATTTCATCTTGCTAAGAAATAGCAGATTACTGGTATGTGTGGACTTATTTTAAGCTGTTGAGGTTGGAATAGCATGAGGAAATGGGAGCTATTGGCCTGTGGAAATGTTTATTGGGATACCAGTCTTAAGTGCTGGGGTATCAGGTGTGTCCCAGTAAACCCTCAGATTGAATAGCTGCCTACCTCAGCCACTGAGGCCCATAATTCAATAGTAAGTGGTCGTGGTTGCCAGGAGATCCTCCTCTTCATGTGCACATGAGGGAAGACTGCGAGTTCTCCTCGCCTGTCATGTGCTTCCTCCCACCTGTTATACACACCAAACACCTACAAATACATCATAATGATAAGAATTCTCTGCTGCTATGACCATTTATGGATGTGCAGTGGGACTTGTGTAACATCCTTTATTGTTAGGAAAACCCTCGCATACACATGCAAGTGAGGGGTGTGTTTTTACACCCCTGTGACTTTTCATTGTGGAAAAGGCTTAGTCACAGTGTTTGGTGTGATTGAATTGCTTACCGTCAGTGTAAAGAATGCCTCAGTTGTAGGTAGTTTAGCGACATTTAGAGAATGTGTTTGGAAAATGGCCTCCCACTGGCTTAAATGACTCAATATGCTGTTGTCAGTAACTATATCCATCAGTGTGATTTATAGATACTGTTATTTCAGTATTGTCATTGTATTCTCCAAGTATACGCATTTAGATCAGAGATTTATAAAAAGCTTAATGCCAAAAGTTATTTGTATAAACAGGAAAATGGACTGATTGCATCTGCTGTGTATAAACCATATGTTTTATTAAAGAGGGTTTTAAAGGAGCTACTAAAGACAAGCAGAAGGGGATGCAGTAAGACCATTTTTCCTGTTGGGTCATGTGACATATGACATATACCCTATGCTTATAATATTTTACTAGTATCTACAGAGCAGGCCAAACTGTAGATCATTGATGCCGATCACTTGAATTCTACAGCCATTATTAATAACAATTGTGTTGTTATTAGCACAGTCCCTGTATTATATTTAATTAGTTAAATTAATTTAAAATTAAATGGTGTATTAAAAAGTAATGGAAAACAGAATTATTTGTGGACTCTGACCTGTATATCATATATCATTAGTTATTTATACCATTACATTTACATTTATTCATTTCACATTCAGATGTTTTTCTCAAAGCGACTTCCAGTGAATTCAAGCTATACATTTTCTGTTTCTCAGTACTTGCATTCTCTGAGATTGAACCCACAACCAATGCTCTACCAGTTGAGCTACAGGAAGGCCATTAGTAATATATATCACATGCAGGCTGCACAATCCAGTCATTCACACCAAACATGGTTTCCTCACACAACCAAACCTCCAGATTTCAGGACATGTTTCGAGACAAGCTGAACTATTTTTAACCTGACACTGCATCTTAATGCTGTTCATGATGTCCGTCTGCATGTGTATTTGGACCAACCATTAAAAAACAGCAGGGACAAAAAGTGTGTTATGTGTGACAGATTCTCTCAGTTGAATCGATCTTTGTGGCCTGTAGACACAAAGAGAATTATTTTTAGTGATACAAAAGGTGGCTTTAGAATCATTATATTATTTCATTCGTAATACTGATTTTGTATGTATGCAACAATGTATCGTATTGTAATTTTTGTTAATTGATTAGATGCTATATAGACTGTTTAAATCAATTTACAAAAATAAATACAGTTTGATATAGTATATATAGTATATTTCAATGAAATGTACAAAGGTTTTTTTAAATATTTGACTCAAATATTTGCAATAAATGTTCAAAGGCTTTGAGAGCCAGTTTTTGGAAATAATTGCTCAACATGCTTCTATTGAGGGAGTTAAAGCCTGTTCACACCAAAAATGCTAACTAAAATGATCTTTTATTGGGAAGTTTATACTTATTATATAAATTGAAAACTTTATGTGGACGGTTCTTACAATTATGCATGGACAAGTAATAGCATAAGACATTAATTATTACAGTAAAAGCATAAGACATGAATTGTTACTGTGTAAATGGTGTTGACAAAAGTTATCACAAGCTGATGAAGGGTCTACATTGTCAGTTGAAAGAGGTATATGGCATTACTGAGACAGTACAGATGCGTTTTAACAAGCAAATGCAAATCTGCCCACTGATTATATATCATGCAAATGCATTTACGGCTAGGTGGGTGAAGTAGTCCAGTACGCCTGGTGTCAGCTTTAAATAAGACCGGTTGAATCACAGGCTTTACCTACAGTGAGAAGTAGTCAGTGTCTGATAAACCTGTTGCCATGGCAACTGTGCCCATCCTCCGCCTGTGTGGAAATGGCTCATCAGCTACCTTTCTTTGTAACCACATACCACAGTAATACAGAAGCAAGGGAAGCCAGTTACCCCATGAGAATACACTGCTGTCAGTAAAGGAGTTTCTTCTCTGTTCTTTATACCTGCTGTATTCAGCCACAATCAAAACATTTCATATATAATCAATGTAAGTCACTGTTGGGATTAAACATCAACAATTTTGTTTCAGTTACTCACTCTTGTGCTTAAAATGTGTGATTTTTTTTAGTTCCTGTCAGTAATATTCATTTTATTGCTGTGTGTTATAATTAGCAATTGGACATTTACAATACTTAGACAAGTTGCAATTGTATTGTTTTATATATCCCTGCTGCTTTGCATTTGCTGTCAGTAACAGTGAGACAGAGTAAAGCTCTACAGTTATTGTTCTCTATAGTTGTTGACACATTCCTCTACAGCCAGTCATAAAGTTTCCCTGTACCTTTACTCACCATCATTTTAAGGATTACAGTATCTGCCATCTCCTACCAAATTCCTGCCTTGTTGTTATATAAAGATCCACATGCTTGTAAAACCCACTAAAAAATACTTTTTTTGCCATTTTAATCAAAGCAAAACTTGGTAGATATAATGTGTGTAGATGATTATCCTATCACTATCAGAACATTATCTTGTATATCAGTACCAATTTTTAAAGGGGGTAAATAAGATCTCAACTCTGAGATCTCAGTGGTCTCATCAGATTTGTCTGTTCTCTGCAGAAATACAGGCAGCATGATGAAGACACAGGGTCTCAACAGGAGCAGAGCTCATCCCAGCTTACCGAAGAGGCTCCTGGGCCAGAGCTGGTCCAGGTGGCTGAGAAAAACCTCTCCCAGATTGAGAACGTCCATGGCTATGTGGCACACACACATATCTCCCCAATGAAGGTAAGCCCTGGAAGATTAACAATCTGGTTTGATGATCAATTTACCTGTTAGAGTGTTTGCCATGTTGTCAGTCACCTTGTTGTCCAAATTCTTCCTTGCCGTCCAAATTCTTCCTTGCCATGCAGTTTGTTGTAACTCAGTGTTCCTCAGACTCCCTCTCTCTCTCTCTCTCTCTCTCTCTCTCTCTCTTTCTCTCTTTCTCTCTCCCTCTCTCTCTCTCTGTCTCTCTCTTTCTAGTTCCTTCTCTGTCACTTTAACACTTACACATAAACACACACACACACACACACACACATTTTAGAATGAGGTCCTTTGATGTTATAGCAGTGTTTCTGTACGATCAGCTTTTTTGCCACAAGCAATCAAAATTTACACATTAAGTGACTGAGTGAAGAAATGTTTTTCTCTTCTTAATCCAAAATGCACTACTGCTCTTGGAAATCTTATTATTACTGTGTGAGATGCTTTATTGCCAACTGATTCATAATCTTTTGTATTGCTGAATAGACATGATCCAAGTCACACTGCAGGATATGAAAGAATGGCAAAGTCAATACAAAGATATGTCAGCCCGCCCTCCTTTTTAATGTGGAATGAGCATTAGGATCCATGTGTGTTGCATGATAACTTTACACCTGGGCACTGATTGGTTATTGTGTGAGATTACAGGTGGAGCACATGCAGTTCTCTCTGTAGGTGGGCATTATGTTGTGATATATATCAGTACTTTTATACTTTATCATTGTTGCATACAATTACAAAATATTACTTTATATTTCCTTCAGTTCCAAATTCTGTTTGGAACTTTTGATTTTTCTAAATGTAAAAATTTCACATGCGGAGAAAACACAGATACATTGTGAATATTGTGTGAAAGCTGCAAAAAATATCTAGATGGCCTTTGTTTGATGTAAATGACCTCCTAGACTGGCGACTTACTGTGAGCCACAATTGCCACTTTATATCCTTGATTTAATGAGCCATCCAGAGCCAATGTGCATTTGCTGTTATTGGCTTCTTTTATTATTTATGTGGAATTGTTTAGCCCTTTGTTTTCAAGGTGAAGCGCAATCTCTGGGTGCTGACTGAAAGCCAGCAGGGTGACTGTGTCCAGACAGAGAGGGTGAATCTATTTCCAGGCAGGAATTAGTACATATGTGTGAACATTTACGAGTGCTTGTCTCATCTTCTGTGCCTGTATCTTCTACTTTTAGATTTGTGACCCAATGGCTTCACCTCTGTCTCAATCAGAGCCTGAGACAGCAGCACACACACAGCTGACAAACTGTCTATCATTACTTATAACCTTCACTGCTTACACTTAGTTTTTATATTCCTCCAGCCCACCTCACAACCTGTTAACCCTCTCAAACACACCACCCCCAGGTCAATACAGTTAGTGTCTACAGCACCTCTTTATAATGCCCTTTAAATAATATGTTCACCCTGATCATTTGTCCCCCATATTTAGGTTAATGACCACGTCTTTTGTTTACTTTTGGGGTTACATCCTTGTTGTGGCTTAACTGATGCATGGCATTACTTATGCCAAGGTTATGGGTTTAAATCATTTATGGGAGTAAATGTAATTACTATAATTATTTACTTTCACTTATTGACATTTATTTTAAAATGTATTAAGTGTTAAGTATTGACATCCAAAGACATTTGGGATAAAAACGTCTTCTCTCCCTGTAGTCCTGTGTTGATGAATAATTAACACTTTAGGTGCAAATTTAGACTGAATATATTCACATTGCCGTGAGTTACAGAGCGGAAGCCGATGCCATTCGTAGTGATGAATTTCCTGCCATTGTAATTTGTCACAAGACAAATTGATAAAGAAACTTTGTGGAAAAGAGCTGGAGATTCCTTCATTTGTTATTGTGATTCAGTGCGTCACTCACAGCAGTAGAGGATTCTGTTGCCGCCTTGTGTTGCATTAAGGTCATTGCAGGCACACACCGCTCAGTCTCTTAGCAATGGTGATGATGTCAACACAACACATACTTGCTGTAGTGAAGGTACTAGGGACATTGTCCTGGTCCATTTCAAGCTGATTCTCATATATTAATGTATTTTATGTTGATGTTGTTTTGACACAAATTTGTTTTGTTATTTGTCTGTTGAAACAACCATCATAGTCCCCACAGTTGCCATTACTTTTTGCCAACTTTTAGGCTGTGTCCAAATACCTAGTGTGTTGCCTACCTAGACAGCATTTTTGGGCATCGTAGTCATTGTTAAACATTACATGATGCATTTGCAGTTAATGCACATGATGCCCATAAATGCTGTCTTTAGGTGGACACTCTCTTTTTATGCTTCTCATAATGATTTGTTTATATATAGTTATTTTAATCCCTCAGTAAGGTTGTATTGTAATATGCTGAGTTCAATGCCCCTCTGTAGGTTGAATCGTTGGAATGCATCTTTGATGGGCCATCTACTGTAGTGAACGAGGAGAGTCCTCCTCCTCCTCATACACCCCTCTCCAACCCATACTCTCAAAGCCCTGAGACCGTCCAGGTAACAGTCACCCCTCCAACACGGCAAGCGGCATTGCCATCTCAGTGTGCTTCTGGTGTAGTTAAGCCAAGCCAAACTGTGGCGTGTCAGTTCTGTGTTTGTCAGTTATGTGCGATCCAGTGTTGGTCACTTTAATGTGATTTGCATCATTGATGCAGCTTTTCATTGTTTCGCAAGCTTTTCATTGAGTTACATATCTTTTATCAGGCAGGCTCAATGTTAGCGCTATGGTCGGAATATAGCGGAATTATTCACTCATTGCATGGGACGTTGTTTTGATGTTGTTTGATTAGGTGCATGGGTTCTGGGCAAACAATCAGCCTGTGTTAAATGCAACAGTTGTTGGCTGCGTCTGTGAAGGCGATAGCTGTTGAAATAGCATTCTTCTGGTGCATGCTGTCATGCATGGAAGCACTTCTGCTTCTGTAGCGCATGGACAATGTTTGTAGGATTTTGTGCTGTAGTCCCTGTTGTAGCGGCTGTATTAGGTCCTAATGCATTGAATGTGACATTTGAGGTAATTCTATATGGTCAATTGCAATTCCCTTTTTTACTGAGTATGGATTGATTATGGATTCTGACAGGAGAAATAGGTAGATTACGGTAATAAATAAGCAGGTTACGACTCACTCAGAATTTGCAGTATGAGATGAAATATTCAAGAGTATGAGATGCATATACAAGCAAATAGTTTAGATTGAATTGTGTTTTCCTGCCACACATTTAACAGAAAGGCAGTGTTGGGTTTAAGGTGAGGCTGTGTCCTTCAATCACTTTTCTCATACAAATCACGAGCCTCACACCAGCCTCCAAATTCCTGTCAGTGACGTCAGATCTGATATCTCCCCATGAGCCAGACCTGAATGGCTTGATCACACATTAAAGAAAACATCAGGAAACGCGTCACATGCGAAGAGACGCCCGACCGCCGTCCCCTACAATCTACTGCACCAGAAAGGAATTTCCACAGGCGCAGAAAACAGCACTGCCCTGCTTTATCTCTAAAGCAGCGTGAGGACGGTCAGCGCTGCCACACGATCAAACATAAGACGACACGTTCATAAGACGGCACGGATGCTGCAGCCGTTTGTCATAGAGGTTGAAAGTCGTAGTGTTGGAGTGCTCTCTGCATCGCAAGCCTCCGGACTTATTTCATTCAAGCAATCAGAGTGGAGCAGAGAGAGTGCCAGCCAAGCCAAACCCGTCTCGCTCTCTGAGCTTCTTGCTGAGTCATTTTGAGCTGGGAGAGGTAAATGCAGACACCTGCTTCCGTCTGCGTGGCTCCGCTCTGATCTTACATCCCACCACTGCACGGCTGCGGTCGGATCTGCGAGCCAGAAACTGCATCAGCCTCAGCAGTGAGAGAGAGAGAGTGAGAGAGAGAAGAGGGTGAATCAAGTAGCGTGTTGGGGCTTGAGAGATACACTTTATTTCTGCTGCAGTTTGCATGTGTCTGGCTGCTTTTGCCTCTGTGTTTTCCTGTCCCTCTCTCTACACCCAGCTCATCGTAGATACCTGCAGCACACGTTTTTGTCACCGGCACACATTATGTGCACAGGCTGGCTTTGAGATGCCTGTGTGAGAAGAGGTGGAGGGGGGCAGGTCAGAATCGGGAAACGAACGCTATTTCACTGGAGCGTGAAGCCCGCACGTGCCAGCCACAGCCCACAATGCTAAATTCGGTGTGGTATGCTAAAAAGATGGGTCGGAGGATTATGGGAACCCTCAGGAGAACCAAGAGGCGGCGTCTACACTTGTTGGTAGGTGTGGAACTCTGCAACAGGAAAACACTCAGACAGCTGCGTGTCAAACGCTGCACTGAGTACAGAAGTGGCTTGCAGTAAAATAAACAATAAATGCTTAAAGTTTGTTTATATAACATGTTGACAGAAGACAAACTTACATGCCTTGTGTAAAACAGTGATGATTTAAAAAAAGTATTTGTTTATTGCGTAAGTATTTTGTATGTTGTCGTAGTTGCATCAGTCTGGTTTGTGGGTAGCAAAAGGGTTTCTCCACTACAAGAACTCACAGCAGCATTTAACATAAGGCTGTGAGCTTATGTATGGATTAACTAAACAGGGGTGCGTCATTTTTTTTTTAGTGGTACGTCAA
The DNA here is from genome assembly GCA_036877545.1 of Yasuhikotakia modesta. Lineage (NCBI taxonomy): Eukaryota > Metazoa > Chordata > Actinopteri > Cypriniformes > Botiidae > Yasuhikotakia > Yasuhikotakia modesta. The sequence goes on along the minus strand of JBAJNP010000691.1, from coordinate 9,271 downwards.
TAGACGCCTGAAATGCGCTGATTGACATGCTGTCTCGCAAGGCTTTAGTAAAGTGCTTTGTTTTTTCATGCAAAATAACAAGCATTCCTCTGCATTGCATTGCAGTAGTCACCTGTGTGAGTGTGTCCGGCACATCAGTGTGCTTTCATGAGAAAATGAGAGCACATATCTCTTTCTCCTGCTGCCTGGCAACCTGCGTGCCTCTGTCATGCAGCAGCGCTCACACACACAGGGTGCACTGCACTAAACGTGCATGTACACATGTGGACAGCAACACTGCTCTGCCACTGATCCAGTCATGGTTGTTAAACAAGCTGAAATGCCTCTTCTAATTTTGCTAGTCAGATTAATGTGATGGTCTCTGGTTGTTAAATGTTGCATGTGATTTGTTATCAAATGCATGTGTCATTACCCACGACAGCTTGAGTTATACCTGGGTTGCTGGAACATACTGTTTACTTGTTTAGGTGTATGTATATATGTTGTGCCTTGCATAAATATAAGGTCCCTCTGTTGTCGAACCTTTTACATATACACAGATCTAAACCTTTTGCCCTAATAAGATGCAAATGCCTTAGATTTGGGTTTAGCTTTTAATTAACTCAAATAGCTTCAACCTTATTTGGACACATTATTAAACCTTACGCAGGTGATGAATATGTGTTTATACAGTGTAAATAACTTTAAATAACAAATATGTAGCATTGTGAAGAATTAGACAATAAGAATTAGAACATTGCATAATTTAGGAGAATGCTATCAAGTGTTAGATGTCCCAGTGGGCACAGTTGCTTAGATTATTAGCAAACCCACACTGAATCTGCACCCACAGAACTCTGGAGACAGATTTTTGCCAAGCTAAAATGTTTATCATTCATTAAGCTATAAACCAAGAAGAGTTTAGAATTTTCATTTCTGTTTAACTAGTATTACCATGTTTAAATCCAATATATTTCAGGTTTTCCCCTGTTAATTAAATTCCCTCATCATATTAAACAAAAAACATCCAAACATGCAAATACATGTATTAGACTTGAGTATCTGTTAGTCAACATTGTGTTTTACTTGTTTATTGTAATACAGATTGTCTTAATATAGATTATTCCAGTATAAATAAATTGAGTGTCCTTTGTTGAGAGAAAAATTATGGGTCAGAGTTTTGGGTGAAGTCAACAAGCAATTCTTTGATGTTCTCAGAGCAAAACATGCTTTTATCAAAAGAAAAGAGAGTGACAGGAGTAGCCAAGGCAGCATCTATGTATCGTGACTTTGCTTTCAACATCTATTGAGAAGCTGACCAGCAGTTTGACCTTGTCAAAGTCCGGCCTAATTTGTCTGCTATTGTCTGGCCTATGGAAGATTTGAAAGCGGATATCCCCTTCCAGCAGTAGAAAGGCAGCCACACAGTTGCAGCACAAATGCATCAGCGCAGACTTACTGTTATATCATCTCCTAATATGTTACAACATTCAGATCCATTTCTTTCTTTCTGTATGGCCATGGACTTTCTGTGCCATTCAGTGGCTCAGTGTGATGGTCTAATTGTCAATTAGCGAGATGACAGGACGGCTTGGTTCTGAGAGGCGGCTGTAAATGGGTTTTGCAGGGATCTCATTAGACATTCACACAGTGTGTTCAGAGGTAATTTGAAATCTATTATTGATGTCCTGCCATATCTATTGGCATCTTTTGACGAGAGGAGGGGCTTTAACATTATTGTTTGGGGCACCATCTTACCCTCTGAATTAATAGTTAAAGCAAAATCCAGATGAGTCAGTTCTTCAGTGCAGTTCAACGGCGTTACGTGCAGAGGGCTTTATCTGGTTACTCGAGGCTATGCGACACTATCACAGTTCTGGAGCCAGCATGGTGTTGACACCCAAATGATAATGTTTTCGCACCATCCAGTCCCTGCTGTAGACCCTTGTGCACTAATGAATATGTCAACAGATGAAGCTGAGAAGCGTGTTTACTGTGGCTGCTGGTGCGAGACAGGGGACCGGAGCCTGTGCGGGAAATCCTGCTGGCTCTTTTAGATGTTCGAGCAGTTGCCATGGCTGTAAGCTCCCGTGGGAGTGGAGGCAGAGCCTGGTGACAAAATCAGCCGACTCAACCAGCACCTGTGGCACATCTACGGAAATGTTAAGTGGAGGAGGTTTCTTCTGAGTGCTGCTGTTAAGGATCGGCCACTGCATGCAGACCAAATGATACTCCCGCTGTTTTCCTGATGGTCCTATTACGGATAACCAGTTCCTTCAAAATGAGTTCTGGACATTTTTGAAAACTTTGTCAAAGGAATGACCAAAATAGCAGAACAGATTAAACTGCATTGTTTAATGTAGTTGCAGAATATGTTTTTGTGCAAGTTTTTACTTTATAGCATCAGTTTTTTAACGCCTGTAAGCATTGTTGGTCGGGCAGAGTGTCGTTCCCAGTTGGACTTGGACAGGCAGCTGTTAATGATTTGATGGCCCTCAAGTGTGGCATCTTGCAAGCACAGAGAATTGCACAGATGGCTTCAGTGGAACCAAGTAGTGCCAGCTCGTAATTTGTCCAGCTACTGATCACCATCTTTGAGCCTTGCTTCCCAAGCTATTCATGAGTCTTGGCTGATGAAAAGCAGATAGCTTTTCTTAGACTATCATTTGTATCCCAATATCGGTTTGGATGGTTGTTACCGTTTTGCAGCGCAAGTCTTGGATGGATTGAAGAAGTGTGAAGATCCTGGGGTCATGAGTACGCAGCACACTTGAGGCATTGTTTAGATGAAAACTCTTGATATGCCCAGCACAGGAAGCCACACTCATAATTAAGGAAGTTGTTTGGAAGAGCTCTTTAGACTCCAGCCCCATTTGTTTTCCTGTCTTTGTCATCGACGCGTTCCCAAGAGGTGACTGGCGTGCATCCACACTAATAATAGTAATGAACTACATCTTCGGTGGAAACAGCCCGTATTCCAGAGGCAGTCGTGGCAGCAGCACCAGTTCAGCCCATGGAGGCTCGGCTGGACCCAGGCTTAGACAGTGGTCCATGCGCAGTTCTTCTGAGGAAGCTGCAAAACAGAGTCCGTCCCGTTGGCGCCAGGTGCTCTCTACCCTCACTGGCCTCAATTCTTTCACTGACTGCATCATATCAAGAACAAGCCAGGTAAGATTTGTGACTCATGCACAATATCTGCAACTTTCTACTGCTACTGTGCAGGTAAAAACCTTTCTATAGCAAATAAATGCACTGTGTGTGTGTGTGTGTGTTTCAGTGTTTATTAGGCATCTTGTTCTTCTGCTGTTTTGCAAGTGCTGTATTTAAGTGGCCATTTGTTTATTTTATTTTATATTATCTGACTTATGATGTTTAATACTGAGTACAATAGGTGATATACTGGCAATAGTTGTTTAAATAAATAATAATAAATAATAATATTATTTTTATATAACTTTTATAGCAGATTTATGTGCCAATCAAAGCATGTAAACAATATAATTTACAAAAACCCCTAAAATTATAGTTACATTAAATGTTACATTTAATTATAGTTAAATTTTAGATTGATAAATATTTTATATGTTTGATGTGTTCCATTTAATACTTTTCTGCACAATTAGTATATTCACACATGTGTGTGCTTTTAATATGTTTGCTGTTTTTGTTTTGTTATTGTATTTGTTGTTAGTCAAAACATGAACGCAAACCATGGCCAGTAGATGGCAGTGCAGTTTCAATGTTAGATTTTGACCCATTACTCCTGCAGTACGCTGTAGCAGTCTTTGCTTTAAATATCGATGTTTCTCGTTTATATATGGACAGCCATATAATTGTGATGATTGTTATCACCTTTATCATTTTAAGAGGAATATTATGCTGTGTATTTTTGGAATGACAGTGAGCAATGCAAATAGAAATCAAATTCTACATCTTTGGCACTGTTACACAAGGATTAAACAAGGGTTTAAACTTGCTTATTGTATGGAAGTTCATCTGAGCTGTTGTGCATGCAACTGTAAATACTGAAGCAGGCTCATTAACAGCCTGTCGGACTCGGACTCATCAATTCAAATCCACTTATAAAATCAGCCTCTAATCCAATCACCCCAGTTGTCATGTCAACGCAGCTATTCTAGGCCATTTTGTATAATTTATCTATTTGTAATATTCCCAAAGGACAGATCCTTTGCATTCAAACACTATTGCAAGCCATCTGTCACAAAAGCCTTAATATGTAACATGTATTAGTTTGTATGCTGTTTTTTTGTCATTGAGTGACCCCAATAAAATCATGCCTCAGATTAAAGACATTAAAAGTAGTGCACATTTAATTGTTAATTTTTAATTTTCTATGCCATTGAAAATTGTTATTAATTATGTTGTACAATCTGTCTATTATGGTCTGTCTTGGAGAACAGACAAATACTCCTCACATTGTTGTTGGGAACTAGAAAAGCCATTTTGACTTGTGAATCCTTTCTTGTTACAAAAATCCCTCCATTTTAATGACGTCTGTGGATGTGTAGGTGACAAGCTGTTTACTATATGGATCTCCCTCATGCTAGGATTCAGACGCTCTCTGCATGTTGGAGCGGTTTCAGAGGGTTGGCTTTGTATGGGAATGGGAGCTCAGCATTGATTATTCATGCCAGGAAAAAGCCCCTCCACGCTTGATGGCTGTGCCCATTGGAGCTCTCTAATTGGCATGAGAATGCAAAGAGATGAGAGGAAGGGTGACGAGTGATGCGTAGAGCAAGAGGGTCGACGCTCACATGACAGCCTGGACTGAATTTCCCTGTTTGCTAGTTGCCAAGGAGCTGCACCAAAACACTGCAGCCTGCTTGTTGTCGACCTCAATTGAGAAAATTTGATGTTGAAGCTTGACGTTTCATCCACGTGCTGAACATGACAACCTTCTTCTCCGGCCACGAGTACACCGGCCGGAGACCGCAGAGCTGCGAGAGGTCAGTTCATGAGAAGAGGAACATCTCACTTTCGCGAATCAACCTTAGGCAGAACCTGCCGCCTGCCTCCATCCTCAAACAGCCTCATCTTCAGCAGATGGTGAACCAGGAGGGCTGCCTTCACCCAGCCAGCTACAGCTCTTGCACGCTGCCCTCAAACATAGCCAAGACCAGGACTAAGTTCCTCAATTTGCCTGACAGTGTGAAGAAAAGCCCCACCAAAGGCACGGCTAAAGCGAGTGGGTCGGGGGAGAGGTTTTCTGGCAGGGTTGACACTCTCTTAGCCTCGGTGTCGTTTGGTAAGGTATGTTAAAGGGGCAAGAGCTGAGCAAGAACTTCTTGGTTCTGGTTATTGGGTCCAGATGCTTGTCTGCTGTCTGTGGTTTTACCAAATTAGGTTTCTTCTCTGGGTTTATGCTCATGATTGGGATGAACTGTCTTTTTAATGATTTTGTACATGTTGACTCAGAAACCTTTTTGTAGTGGTTGTGCTGATATTGTGAACTTTTAGTTGAGGGTTTCATTCACTTCATTCACTAGAAATGGTGTTTGTCATCCAGTGTTTCTTTTTATTTTCATTCTTTGTAGTTTGTTTAATGGACACAAGGTTGTTTCCAAAACTACTGATCTGTTGTTGTGTTGTTTTTCCATGTTATATTCATTTAAGTCAATTAATCCCACAATTAAAGGTCTATAGGGGAGTGCTTAGGTTGGACTCCAGTCAATGGCATTGACTAGATGTAATTTTAGTTCCTGTTCAGGCTGCGTGTTTGGGGTTTAGGTACCACAACAATCAAAGTGGCTACAGTATTGCTTCAGTCTGCAACAGCACGCCTAATTTAGGTTTCATAGCAAACCTTACATGTGTGAATTGCTTACGTTATGCTTTACTATTTGTGTCAGCACATTTTATGTGTGTAATTGCTTTTATAGTATGACTAACAGCCAATCCACAGGTTTCAGAAGAAAATGATACCATGTACCAAGTCTAACATTTGTGTTTATTTGCCACTTGATAAATTGTATAAACCATACTAAAACATTTAAAAAATAAGAAGTTTTGCTTATATATGTTAGGATTAAATGTTATATGTCCATGCTGTGCATAAGACCAAGGAAGGGATTCAGGGATGTGTTCCAGTGATTTGTTCCCTTTCTGTGGCAACGTCTGTGTAGAATTGAAAGTAGACACAGATGGCTCCAAATCCTATGTAATCAACCTATAAACCCTGATTGAGTGTGAATCTGTATCGGAGAGATACAGAGTTAATTGTGAAATCTGTGCATATTGTACTGCAGTGGCTGAAAATTGCCTGTGGGCTCAGTGGGGGTGATTGTGAGTGTTGTGCCAGAGAAAGAGAAACTCCTCCAAGCTGTCCCTCAGGCTGTGTACTGTATGTCAGTGTGCATGGACATCTGCCCTGTCATAGTGTTACAGTGTCTTCATGCCCATGAATTTGTTGAGAAAGCTTAACCCTCTTCTTGCCATCACTCAGCTCACGTACCAAGAGCCCTTTGCTACTGTAATACTACCAACCTACTGTATACGGTTTAATTTGTGTATATTTTGGGCCTACACCTTTTTATCATCTGAATCTACTGTACATACAGTAGAAGCAAGTGGCGTGACTTCCTATTGCATTGTAAAATGCTTTGTTAATTATAACTAATTATAATTAGTTATAGTTATATATATTTATAATTCTAATTATAGTTAATTATAAATAATTATAACAAAGGTGCTTTGCTGGCAAAGTTCTAACAATAATGTTATTGCATAGTCCGACAAAATATACTGTACCCTGTGCAGCTGTGTTGATTACATCCAGCTGGGTTTATTCTAGCATTAAATCAACCTCATTCTCACCCACATTCCCATTTTCATTATTCACTCATATAAAATACTTCAATAATGACAAACGGAGTGTCTCGCAGCTCCCTGCTTTCACCCCCCAACACACACAGTCATACAGATCCCCACTCGCAACCATGCATCATGAGTGCCTCCTCTGCAATTCTGTGCTGTTGTGTTGTTGTGTGCATATATGTGACCTGACCTCTTCCCTTCCATGCTATTGTTCAGCAGACAGATGCTGTCCCACCCTCCACTCTCATAATTCCTGTGATCCCAATCTCCACTGTCCCCGCGGAGCCCGCTGTCATCCCTCCATCAACGTCACAGGTCTTTTTTTGTCTTTCTCTACTTTTCTCTTCCCCCTCCCTCCTGTTTGTTTTTGCTCTATTTCTGTTGGTCATTTTTTGATCCCTGCCATTTCACTGCTCGCTGATGGGGCTGAAGGATTATCCGCCCCAGAGTCGGGTAAAGTATCACAGCTTTCCTTGACTAATAGCATCTGCGTGTGGACCAGCCGGAAAAAGTTGGAAAGCCCCAAAGAAAGACAGACAGAGTGCTTTGAATGAGCAAGCAAGTGAGAGAGAGAGTGGATTTCATTTTAGGCTACTTTGGTCTCATAATAGCATTCATGCTTAAGCATTGCATGTTCTGCAGTTTAAAATGCCATGTACGTATGTATGCTGGCCGCGCTGTGCTAAACTGGTGTGAGCACCAGTGCTGGTATATGTAGCGTCATGAGGAGAGTAAGTGAATATACCTTTACTGCATAGTACACTGCAAGCTTAACACAGCTTTTCCTATTTTCTGCATCTACTATATAAATTTAGTGCATTTCGGATTAAACCAGAAGTGTGATGTCCTAACTGGACTGTTTTCTTTTGCAGGCAAATCCTCCCCCTGTCGTCGTAAATACAGAGAGTTTGGATTCAGCACCATATGTAAGTGTCATTTTTACTTATTCACATGTTTTTTAATGGTTTTAAAAGCCTTTTTATTCCTCTTATTCCGAGGCTGAGTTAATATAGAGTGGCATGTGGCATGCACAATATTTAATGTTTTGTATTAAAATATAAAATGTAATATATAAAAAATAATAAATATTTAATATTTAATGTCAATATGTCAATATTTGATGTTTTGTCTATTTCTGTTATTCATTAAGTTGTTATTGGCAAATAACATTAGCTAATGCCAGCAAAAGGGTGATTTACAGTAGAAGTCAGCATGAAACAATCATCTTTTTTTACTTCTGCAAATGTTTAACTGGGTATCTATAAACATTTGACAGTAAATCATTCAAAATTGTACAAGTAAATGTTCAATGATAAAAGATCATATTTCAGTGTCGTCTTGTACACCTCAGTGTGTTTTTGTACTAGTTTCTCCATTTCAACTCACTGACCCCGAGTCTCTTTAATGTTAGCACAGCGTTTTGAATATCATTATTGAGGTCCATTAGTCAAGTGTGGTGTGCATTCAGCGGCGTGCTGAAATGACATCTCCTTGGTTTGTTTTCCGCTTCATTTCCCTTGAGTCTGCCTGTGGAGTAATAAGGTCACTAGTCTTGATTGTGGCACTCAGGGGCAGGACATCTGTTTTTCCCATCCAGCGCCACACATACTACCTTAAGTTTAGCTTCTTGCTGCATCAGCAGTGGCACAGACCCGAGGAAGCACACGGAGCCTCACGGGACCCGCCGCTGTTTTGTCTTCTGTGATTGGGGAACGTAATTGACTCCATGTGGAAATTATGTTGTCAAGACTGGTGGGGTGGGAATACTGGAATACTATTTGGGGGTGGATTTTTCCTTTTTTGTGAAGACAAAGTACATTATGTGGGTGGTGTTGCTGCTGTAGGAAAATTAAATCAGGCTAATGTCTGTCACTGAATTTATTGAATTTGTTGAGATGTTGTGGTGAAGGTTTGAAGATTCATGAGCTACAGCGTAGAAAATCAATAATCACAAATGAATCAATGTCAAATGAATGATGAATAATGTCCTGTGCCTTCGCTCATTAACTCAATGTTCAGTTGGGCCTTTGAAATGCGGCACTGTCCATGGTGCTGAGCCAAAGTCAGACGCAGCCGGCTACAGCACTAATGAATACACCAGGCCCAATCCCTCTATGCATTACATAATCAAAATTGAGTTCCTCTGCAAAATTGCTTTGACTGCAGTCACATATTGCACTCTCATTGGATAGACATTGCTGTTTAGGGTTTTGCAATATTAATACGCTTTAGTGTTGTGCTCTCTCATTGTCCTGCATGCTTCCTGCATACTCGGGTAGTGTTCCCTAAATTCTCACCTCAGCTTAGTGTCTGAAGGGCAAGTAGCACATTAGATTTTTATGAGGCGTTATATGAGTGATAGGAGATGTTAATTGGAAATTAAAGTGATATATGTCACCATATTGTCACGTTCATGTTTCGTAATGTTCAGAACACAATATACAGTTTCTGCATTGAA
>JBAJNP010000690.1:22688-82886 GCA_036877545.1 Yasuhikotakia modesta | reverse complement strand
ACACCTCAAACACACACACACACACACACAAACACACACACACACACACACACACAAACACACACACACACACACACACACATTTTTATAGCCTTGTTTTAAAATTAAATAACATTTGAACATAGTTCACCACATTGTTTTTATCTAGACAGTTTTTTCAACACAATGAAAAATAATAATGCAACAGCCAAAGTGTAAAAGGTAACAAAATCTAAAACTATTACAACATATAAAACACTTGAAAACGTAAAAAAAACATGTTTGTCCTTAGAAGCACAAGTTTAAAACAAGCCTTTGTGCTGATGTAGATTTGAACCTTTATCATGTTACTTCCATTGCTAAAAATATATCTTTATAGTAACATAGAAATAACATTTAGCATAGTGCAGTTACAAAGATATACATATAGAGACATATAGTAACACTCACCAGACCTAAAGTTAAACCTTTCATTCTTACTATTGCAAATGTCCAATATAAATGTTTCCCAAGCATTTACAGTCAAACAACCATAGAAATTACATTTTTAATAGTATGTTATAAATGCAGACTATTAATTTCCCATTGTCACAGTTTTGGAACAGGCCTGTTTACGTCACTGCTCTGCTGTCCCCTGCTGGAGGGCGGAGGAACTTCAAGGACCCTCGCCCAGATGAACTGGCACAGCCTCCTTACGGAATCCATCTCCATGACGACCTCAAGGTTCTCCGCAGCATCACTCCTGTCGAACCTCTCGATCTCGCCATTGGCTAGATCCAGCTGGGAGGCGGAGCCTGTGGCGCTGGTGGCGGGACAGAACTGGTGCAGGTGGATCTGTAGACTGCACAGGTGCGCGTACCCGCGCAGACACGCTGGGCACTGATGCGGGCGTGGGGTGGCGTGCAGGCGTCTGTGCAGGCGCAGGTGGATGTGCTGGGTGAAGCGCGCAGGGCATTGCTTACAGACGTATGGCCGCTCACCCGAGTGAAGACGCATGTGAGTCTTAAGGTTACTGCTGCTACTAAAACGCCTGTTACACACCTGCAGACGAGACACATTATACAAGTGAGATCTCCATATATCACTGGGACAATGTTAATACATGTACTTATAACTATATATATATATATACTATATATTATAACTTATATACTTATATACTATAACTTAAAAATACATTAAGATTTTATATCTTGTATTAATCTGAAACATATATAAAAGATAAACATATACACAAATACTACTAAAATGCTACTATAAAAATACTACTAATTATTAGTAGTAATTATATTATTTTGTTTCTCTTTCAATTAAGTTAACCCTGGAATTAAGATATTAATAAATAAATACTAATAAATACGCATTTGTTTTTTCTAGGTTTATCTAATGTTTCTCATTTGTTGATTTCTGTTGAAGGAATGAGAATCTCTATTATCTCTATATGAGCACTAGTATGTTTCTGTTCTTACATGGCATGCGTGTGGTTTCTCTCCTGTGTGAACCAGAATGTGTTTCTGCAGGTGAGCTAGCTGAGAAAAGCTTCTACTGCAGGTGACACACCTGTATGGCTTCTCACCGCTGTGGACCCTCAGATGGACCTGGAAAAACACGGACAGAACTCACACCGACCCACTCAAACCAAGAACAACATCTATAACAATGAGACACATAATTTATGTACCTTCAGGTTTGAGAGCTGACTGAAGTTCTTCTCACAAACGTTACATTCATACTGAATTTTTCCGTTCTCTCTTTTTAATGGGTATGGAAGCGTCTGTCCATATTTTTTTATGTAGAGTTCCTGAGAGCCTTGGCCGTGGTGGGTGGAGCTAGAAACATCTGCCACACCCACCTTAGGTGAGTCTTTCTTGATGTCTTCAACAGGTGAGGTAGTTTTGAATTCTTCATCAAATACATGGGAAGTGAGATTGGTTGTGTTGCTAAGAGCTGAATGTGGGGTCAGGGGCCGGTTCTGTGTTGTTTTTATGTTATCTTTATGCTCTGTTGATGATGAGGAACTCTGGTGTTTAAACTCGGTCTTCACATAAACTTGTGAGTCTCTCTCCTGATTGGCTGTTCGAGGTCTGGGGTCATTTTTATTGGTTAGTGCTAATGGAAGTTCATTGTCATTAGGTGTTAGTCTGAGAAAAGACTGATGCATGCAGATTGGTGGAAGGGGAATTTTGGGGGCGTGGTGTTGTGTTGTCAGGTCAAATTCCATTGGCTGATGCAAAGATACATTTTGAATGATAGGGGAGGTATTCCTTGGCAGAGAGGATTGTGGGGCAATTGGGGTGTATAGAAGCCCTCCAAAACTGGGTGTCGTTTTAAGAGTTATAGGACTGTCAGACATGACATCAGGAAGTTTTGGGTTCTGATGTGGGCTCATTGAGATCAGGGCCACTTTTCCAATTTTAGGCTCATGTTTAGACTGAGGGCTGTAACTCTTTGGATTGATTTGTGGGTCTTCAATAGACTGAAAACTGTAGTCAGACCCCAGTATCTCAGTGATGGTATGTCCTCTTTTTCTTTTCCTCCCTTGATTCTGTCTCTCCACATAAACATGGTTTTTATGTTGAATCTGAGGTAAAGCTGGACAACACAGACATAAAATTAACTTCTGGTTAAAATAATAATAAAAAAGCATTCTGTTGGTACACATATGAGCGCTGTGTAAATTATGTTGAAGGCAGGGTAGCCAAATATGGGGAGGTTAGAAATAGCAGATCCCGCCCTCCTATAAGAGCGTTCTCCAAAACCACACCTCCTCCAACACATAAGGGCATACATAGATGACAGGCAAGTGCGACATCCAATCATTGCTTTGCATGAAAAAAATCACCTACTCTGTCTTTAAAGAATATTAATGACAGAACAGAGATGACTTACAGCGGGTGGAAAATGGCTGTTTGAGGAAGAAACTTCTAAGAGTGGTGATTGGCTGCTTGTATTCCAGACTCCTCCCCACAAGCAGCTCCTCTCCTGGCCTCAAAGTTCTTATTGCATAGAAGTAAATCTGCATCCCGACTTGGCAAGTGGCAAGATTCTGTTGCCACGGAGACGGTGCTGCATTGACAAAGCGCATCCAGTTGCTGCAACTTTCATCCTTACAAGACAGGAAGTGATGCAATCGGCCCTCTAAGAAGATCTTAGCAAAAGACAAAAACATAATCAGCATTTTTAAACTTACTAAACTTTAAAATGATTTGAAACCATAGTCAAATGTGTAACATTAAGTAGATTTTAGTAACTTTTAGTGTTTGCAAAATCAAAAACTAACCTATTTTAAAATTGCATATTGAGTTTTATGCTTAAGGTTTTGAACAACAGTGATATTGTGGCTTGTGTTAGCAAACACCACCAACAAGTATTTGAGGAGTTTAAAAGCTTACGAGATTATGGTTTTGCTCTCACATTTCATCTGTTTGTGTGTGTGAAAGTGAATCATTGTGGTTTTTTGTTGATTTAGGATTTTAGCTGTTGGTTAAACCGTTCATCTGTGTAGCTTCACTTATGACATCTGTTGCTGGTCTCTCTCTCTATCCTGTTTTTCTTTTTCAGTTGAGTTAATTCTGTTCATTTCGTTTTCAGTAAATACACACTTCAGTTTCAGTCCGTTCATCTTTGCCCTCTACATTTGATTTTAGTGTTATTTTTAATCTTTTTGAAAAAATATTATTTATAAAATACACATAGTTATTCCTTTATCAAAAACTTTTGTTTAATCTAAATTCATTAATGTTAATCTCCTAAAGGTACTAACTATTATTTATTAAAATGAATAAAGTAGAATAGTTATGAAAGTAACTAGTGAACAATATAACCTAATGTAATCTAATTCTAACAGCAACTTCAGTTTTACCATTTAAAAAACTTTATTTAACATATTTTTATGTTTTTGATTAAAAATGACATCTTGCTAAAGGAGGTCTTGCTCAGATCTGTCAGGTTTTGCTGATCTTGGGTACAGATTTGTCCCCAATGTATGTGAACTTAACCAACCACCACCCACACACATATAGACTAACATATAGGGCATATTGGCCTGTTTTAGTCGTATTGAAGATGCTGCAACAGTTCTTATGCTTTTGTCTGTCTGTCTCTGTCTTTCATTTCATCTCATCTCTGTGGGTCAAACTGTCTATTCTAGGAATCCCTGTTTAAACAAAAATATCACCTGATAACAGCTTATGGCAAGAATGTTTGGAAATCAATATTTGTAAATCTATATGTAGAAATCGATAAATCTTTATTTTTTTACCGATACAACAAAACAAAAGATAAAAACAAACTCCTCAAAAACTAATGTAATATGTGCACAGTGATATGTAATTTGTATGATAAATATGTATCTGAGAATAATGCATTATAAATATTTGACAGAATTTATGATGATGAAATTCTACGGCAAATTCATCAGAATGATCTATTCATGTTTTCTGGAAACCCTGTTCAGTGTGTGTGTGTGTGTGTGTGTGTGTGTGTGTGTACCTGCTGGCCACTTCCTTGCTGAGTCAATGCATGAGATATGAGTGCACAGTTTTACTGGCACATGTAAGCGAGCAACAGTGCGTCACAGAAACCAAACACATCACACACATACACAGTCTGAAAACATGACAAGTAAATATGAACCCCACTGACTCAGAGCGGTTTTCGGTCTCTCTTTCTCACACACACCAACACTTTTTCTTTTTCTCACTCTCAGATGTGCTGACATACCATCCAGATGTGTGACGGTGGATCTGAAGGGTGGAGTTGATTTTCTTGCAGTGGGCCAAACCAGGTTCCTACAGGAACCACATCCGTAGTTAGAACACCTAGAACCTTCTACCAACACAGAAAATATGAGAACATTAAGGCATGTTTTATGGACTTTTAGTTCATTAAATATGTTCCACAATGTGTCTAATACATTTTGTCCATACAAGTGGCCAGATACATTGCAGAGCCTCTGTACATGTGTGTACCTGATTGTCATGCACAAATCTGAGGTTTCTGGGTAATCGCACTCTGGATTTGATCCACCTACTAAACTCCGGCTCTGGTTGATCTGTAACCTGATTGGTCTGTTGGTCTGTCCTCCGGCGTGTCACTTCCACATTCTGCTCTGCTGTTTGTATGAAGATGCTGTTGTTTGCTGTGATTTTTGTTGGCATGTTTAAATTGTTTAAAAATTACACCTGTGTGACAGAAAAGAGGCACAAATGATGAAGTTTAGGACAGACATGTAGGTTTATTTAAGAAAATGTGAGTTATGTTACTGGCGTTTATGAAGTGGTTGCTAAAGTATTCTGGGTAGTTTTAGTTGCTATGTGGTTTCAAGGGTGTTGCGTAGTGTTTTGCTTTTCTTGTAGAAGAGCATTGCCATAGACAAAGGTCATAGATTTGATTGTCTGCGGGCACAAATACTGATGCAATGTAAACCTTTAATGCACAGTATGTTGATCTGGATAAAAGCCTCTGTTACATGCACACATTTAGAAATGTAGTTGCTTACAATTCCTATGTCTCTTTTATCCTGTTTTTAGGATAATTTCAATACATAGAGAGAATAGAACACACAATATAAAACACACTCTATAAAACACACACTAGAGACTCACACACGTTATATTTATGAATTCTAAACTGTCCGTTTGCAAAAACAACAACCAAATCAAAAACAAGTTCTTAACATCTTTCCTTAATTGTATTTTTTTCTCCTAAAGAATTTGGCGAGAAATCATTTTAGTATTGATGCTGTAATATGATGAAATATTAAAAAGTGTGTAAATCAGATATGAAGAAACTTCTGAGCAATAACAATTTTCTGTTTCAACAATTTCTTGGAGTTTATTCAGTTCAAGCTCACATATTGACAGCTCATGGTATCAATCAGTCTGATGTGGGAATTCAGATGAACACACCAGTAAGAATGAAACTCAATAACACAGCAGAGTTTTGCTCACACGTTCCACACAAAGACTGAGAGGTAACCACAGAACACACACTGAACATCTGACCTAAAGAGATTTCCTTTATGCACAGAGCTGAGTCAAGAGACCTTCAGCTGATCTCTCTCACACACATACACACACACACACACTTGCATTAACTTATTTTCAAAGAAATGTGCAGACTTACTGCAATTGCTTGAGCGCCGCTTCAGAAGGAGTAAGTTTCTTTCTTTTAAGATGTTAGTCAAGCTGTCGTGCTTCTCTCTCTCTCTCTCTGTCTCTCTCTGCCTCTCTCTTTCTATCTTTTGAAGGTGTGTGAATCCTCCTTTATTCATTCAGTTGAAGACAAACTCCACCCAGTCTCTTCCTCCACCCCTAAACCCCCCCGTACCTCTTGTCCTCATTTGGGTATGAATTACACAGAATTTTGTGCACTTTCTGTTTCTGTTATCTCAGAAATGACATGCTGGTCTAATGTCCAGAAATGACATCATGTACATATTAACAGTTACACCCCATTTTATTAAAATGTATAAATAAAGGTCACAAATGTCAAAGTTTAAAATAATAAGGCAGTGCTAATTGGACACTTTCCGTGAGACAATGACTGGTGTAATATGTCCATAGTTACAGTAATGCACAATATGCAATATCACATAAAATAATATGATAAACATACAGGTAGTAAAAATGTATTCATTACTTCTTCCCTACACATGCTTTATGGTTTTAATGTGATTGTTTTGTCCCTAGATATGGTTAAAGACATATTGTGCCATTTTTGTGAAGTTTTTTGTTCCGATCATCACAAACCTGATATATTATATTATACATTAATATACAGTAGCTATACATTTTATCTCCGCTATGTTCCTGGTCACACCAGCTGGGGGCGCCGCGCAGTTTTCGCTCATCTTTTCTCCAGCGTATGTTGGTCTTTGTGCGGATTCTTCTATCAGCTGGTTCCGGACATTGTGCTGCGGCTCTCTTACACACTAAACTCTCTACAACAGTTTTTCATTTATTCATCATTTCATCTGTTTAACATCGCCGAAGATCAGATAATAATGACATTTCAGTATCCAAACGCTTACAGGGACGAATCTGTGGTGAGTGACTGAAATACAACCTTGCGCGAATATGTTGAAGAATGAATGAGAATCGGGTAAATGAATCGATGCAGGAATCAATAGAAACATGCATATATAAGTGACTGAGGATGACTGAACAAGATGAAGTGAATGGGAGACTGAATGAATGGATGAAAAGATGAATGAACACAAAATCTACTTTGTTGGGCATAAAAAATCTCTTTGTCATTCTGACAGGCGGGTTCATTGTTTCCTGGGAGAGATAGATTGTATACAAACTGTCTTTTAAAGGTGTACGTTTACTAAGACTGTTTGCTCACAAAACAATGACAAATCCTCACGAGGTTGTAAATGTATTATTTTACATGTATTTATGTATTAATTCGTCAAATTTTAACTAGCGCGATGCTACGATTTTACGATGCTAACATAGCCCCGCCCCAAGCTCACGCGATTGGTCGAAACATCATTGACGTGTGGTTTGATGTTTTCATAATGGCCAAAGTTTTACATTTTCCCAGCATATTAAGCTATAAAGTCATGTTTATAGTTTACATACAGATTAAAATAATAACCTCTAAACCAAACCTTCATATAAACTTTAAAACAACTGGATTTGATGTGTGTGTGTTATAAGGTCGATGACTATCATGGCTGTAAAATTCCTGATCCGTACAGCTGGCTGGAGGATCCTGACAGTGAGAAAACACAGGTGAGAAACATAGACGTCCTCTGAGAGACGCTGTGATGTCTTACTGCATGCATTGTTGCATGATGTCTCACTCCGTGTTTCTCTCAGGAATTTGTGAATGCTCAGAATCAGCTCACACTGCCCTTCCTGGAGCAGTGTGAGGTCCGGGACATCTTTAAGGATCGCATGACGGAACTGTATGACTATCCCAAATACAGCTGCCCGTTCAAACGTGGGAACAGGTGAGATTTTCAATACGTTTACTCTGTGACTGGCTTTCAGGTAATATTTTTGACCCCCTTAGCTAGTAAAACCACAATTTCACCACAAGAAATAAACACTGTATTAAACATGTTATTTTGTGACTGTATTTGTGTGTGTGTGTGTGTGTGTGTGTTGTCATAGGCAACTGTTCCATCCTGTACATTCACTAAACTGTGAGTTATGAAGCAACACACACTGTTTCTCTCTGCTGTAGATATTTTCACTTCTACAACACTGGTCTGCAGAACCAGAGCGTTCTGTACATGCAGGAGAACCTTGAGGCAGAACCCACGGTCTTCCTGGACCCAAACACTTTCTCGGAGGATGGAACCGTCGCTTTACGAGGTACTTGTTGTGTTTGTTTGTTTGTTAAATATACAGAAATATACACAACCTTTGTGTTGTTAACCCAAAGCTCGACCAATCACACAACAGGAGCACAACACACCAGGAACATAAAGTTTGAATGTCTTGCAGGTTACGCATTCTCTGAGGACGGCGAGTATCTGGCGTATGGAACCAGCGCCAGCGGTTCCGACTGGGTTGAGATGAGGTTCTTGCGTGTGGATGGTGCTAAGCCTCTGGAGGACCGACTGGAGCGAGTGAAATTCAGCTGTATGTCCTGGACCCATGATGGGAAGGGCATCTTTTACAACTCGTATCCTGAGCAGGAGGGAAAGAGTGATGGTATATATATACACACACACACACGACTTAAAAGGGTCATACAAACATTAAAACAAAGAGAGACCTTCATTATTGAGTCTCTCTCTCTCTCTCTCTCTCACTCTCTCTCAGGTACTGAGACGTCCACTAACCTTCATCAGAAGTTGTTCTATCACGTGTTGGGAACCTCTCAGTCTCAGGACATTCTGTGTGCTGAATTTCCGGATCAGCCAAAATGGATGAGTGGTGCTGAGGTACAAACACACTCGCTTTGATGTCTAAATGGGAACATTCTATAGACCTCTATTGTTTTCATACACGGCTAGTTATATAAACACTGTAACACTTACAAATAAGGACATCCTCAAATACACACACACTCAGCATTTGGTATTTTTCTTTTAAGCTTTAATGTTGTGTTTTTAGGTGTCTGACGATGGCCGTTATGTGTTGTTGTCCATCAGAGAAGGTTGTGACCCCGTCAACAGACTGTGGTACTGTGACCTGAACAATGTTCCACAGGGAATCACCGGTACAGACACACAATCACAATTGTGATCAAAACTATCACAGACTTCAGCTTCAATTGTCTGTTATTTTTCTCATCTGTGACAGGTTTGTTGCCATGGGTGAAGCTAATTGATAACTTTGATGCGGAATATGAATACGTCACAAATGAAGGAACCGTCTTCACTTTTAAAACCAACCTGGACGCTCCTCAGTATCGACTTATTAACATTGACTTTGCCCAGCCGTCCGTCAGCCAATGGAAAGAGCTCATTCCTCAACATGACAAGGATGTCATTGGTGTGTCCAGTTTATTTTTTATTTTATAGATGTATTTCTGGTCATATTATTCCCAAGACAACAAATGTTTTGTGTTCAAAGCGTGTGAATAGCAGTTTATGTTGACTTAACACGGTATCATGTAGCATTTTAAGGCATGTTTAAATATGTAACTCTCTCTCTCTCTGTCTCCTAGTGTTTGCCACCTGTACATATTCCAGCTTCCTGTTTGTATGTTTTCTCCATGACGTGAAGAACGTCTTAAAGATGTTCCATCTGTCTTCGGGGGAGGAGATCCGCACGTTTCCCCTGGACGTGGGCTCTGTGGTGGGCTTCACCGGCCGAAAGAAAGACTCTGAGATCTTCTACAGCTTCACATCCTTCCTGTCTCCAGGTCAGTCCAACACTGAAGATCTCATGAACTTTTCGAAGCTGTAAACGACTCCATCAGGTAATGACGTTGTGCGCTTGTTTCTATAGCGATCATCTACCACTGCGATCTGACTAAAGACCCCCTACAGCCGCACGTCTTCAGAGAGGTCACCGTGAAGGGCTTCAACCCTGCTGACTATCAGACCACCCAGGTACATCAACCCACTGTGTCTGTGGATGGTTAGGATGGTTAACTAGTCATCTGACCACGTAACCCTACCATGACGTGTTTATTCTAGGTCTTTTATCCCAGTAAAGACGGAGTGCAGATTCCCATGTTCATCGTCCACAAGAAAGGAATCAAATTGGACGGCTCTCATCCAGCTTTCCTGTATGGATACGGAGGATTTAACATTTCCATCACACCCAGCTACAGGTACCAAACTTTATTCAATCTAGCATAACCAGATTTTTGACTA
Source organism: Yasuhikotakia modesta (assembly GCA_036877545.1). Lineage (NCBI taxonomy): Eukaryota > Metazoa > Chordata > Actinopteri > Cypriniformes > Botiidae > Yasuhikotakia > Yasuhikotakia modesta. The sequence goes on along the minus strand of JBAJNP010000690.1, from coordinate 72,619 downwards.
TGGACATGAAGTCTGGTCCACATTACAGATCAAATCAGAGTTCGCTTTGGTTGCTTTCAAAACATACAACAATTGAAAACCAGCCCCCAGTTCTTAAGTATTTGAATCACCCTCAGGTACCACTGGTCTAATAATCGTCTGTCACCTTTTGTTTTTTTTAGTGTTTCTCGGCTGATTTTCGTCCGGCATCTGGGAGGAGTTTTAGCAGTTGCCAACATCAGAGGAGGCGGAGAATACGGAGAGACGTGGCATAAAGGCATGAGTTTCTAATGATGGAGTTACTCAGTGACTGAACTGTGGAAATGCCACACTTATACACTGTTGGGCCCAGTGCATTGTGGGATACAGTGCTCAATAGCGTGTGCACTTTTAGTCCTGTTATTTAATTAAAAAGAAAATCTCACTTGTTTCTCTTTCTCACATTTTGTTTAACTTTCCAGGAGGGATGTTGGCCAATAAGCAAAACTGTTTCACTGACTTCCAGTGTGCGGCTGAATATTTGATAAAGGAGGGTTACACGTCCCCTAGCAAACTCACAATCAATGGAGGCTCCAATGGGGGTTTGCTCGTTGGTATGAAACACACACACTCACACACACACTCATTGACTTCCATTGTTTTCATACCAGTCCAATGATATTGTCTCTCCCTTAAACCTTCACACGTACTCTTAGATTTACACACACACACTTGTATTGTCTCAGTGCTAAAATACTGTTCACTTCTCTCTGCAGCGGCCTGCGTCAATCAGAGACCCGATCTGTTCGGCTGTGCTGTGGCTCAGGTGGGTGTCATGGACATGTTGAAGTTCCACAAGTTCACCATCGGGCACGCATGGACCACCGACTTCGGCTGCTCTGAAATCAAAGAGCAGTTTGATTGCTTAATCAAGTGAGTTTTCATCAATACTAATTCGCATATTGTGTATCATTGACTTGTTTGCCGTGAAATTCCACTAATATTTTCTAATCCCGCAGATATTCTCCGCTTCACAATATCCAGATTCCCGAAGGTGATGGGGTTCAGTACCCCGCCGTACTATTGTTGACAGGTGACCATGACGACCGTGTGGTGCCGCTACACTCGTTAAAATACATTGCCACCCTGCAGCACATGGTTGGCCGCTGGGCCGGCCAATCAAATCCTCTCTTTATTTACGTGGACACAAAATCGGGCCACGGCGCAGGAAAACCCACCAGTAAAGTCATACAGGAGGTGGCAGATACATACGCCTTCATCGCTCGATGCCTAAACCTCGGCTGGATCGAATGAAACATTGAGGTTTTCAAACTTTAAATGTTTCACAACGGCTGCAGGTTGTTTCTTCTTACAGTTCTGTTTTTTGTTCTTGCTTGTTTGCTCCTGTTCACTGAAATAATCACTTTTCTCTGTCTCATCCTCAACTGTTATTTTGTATGTCTCATTTTAGCTTATAAGTTCCAACACTAATATCATTTCAAACTGAAAGTGTTGGTCAACCGCTCTTTTATTATCATATTCTGCCGTGTGTTATGAGTGCATAATAAGCTCATACCAATCTTAGGAAATATTATAACGGGTGAGATGTCATAACTTCTCCAGCACTTTACTAAAACTGTATTTATTTGATGACAGAAAGTCACGAACGGTATGTTACTTTAATTCATTTACAGTTAAGTCACATGCAACAATACATTTTACAGTATTGCTGTTTAAGTGAGAGTGAGTGAACAAGCCAGACCTATCGACAGCAATTTGTTTCTACCTCCACAGTTATGCAGACAATTTTATCCTTAAAAGGAAAAGTAAACGAAAATAACCTAGTAGAATAAAACAAACCTGAACACGCATGTTTTGTTTGGTGTGTATTTTTAGAAAATGGTTTTCTGTGTTTGGATGAAACGATCAAACCAACATCATACAGATGGTACAGTGAGTGTCATTGTGAATATCTGCAGTGCCTCGCTGTCGCCCTCTGGTGGAAGTTACACGCAAACATCAGAATAAACTCCTATAGCACTTTTGCTAGTATTGCTAGAGCATAAAAGTATAAAGCAAAGTTTTAACAATAGAAGATATTCAGTTACAATTTGAGCACATATTGCTTAACTCATCTTAACCCCTGAGAACAAGCCTGCTGTCATAAAATATAACTACAATGACTTTTAAAAATGTTCAATAAAGGCGTTAAGATAAAAATAACGTGAAGTCATTAATACATATAATATTGAGTATATTTGTGACCACTCTGTTTAAACTGAGCACCATTAAATGCACTTTCTATAAAGTTGATCCCCCTGTAAAATATGGTTTAACTTCCCCATTGGAAACCATTAACTTGCAGGGCAACTCGCAAATGTTTTCATATAAACATATTAGATCGTGATGCTTTTCTATTGTTAAGTGCACGATTTGATCTCATCGCTGTGTACCGGAGCGTCTGTGAGGAGCGCGCGCTGTCCGGTCGGTGTTCCGGTGCGTGCGGGAGGAGGGAGGGTGTCGCGCGCTTCGGTGACTCGTACGTATCGCATCACCTCAAAGCAGATCAGAAGTTTCCCTCACGCGTTTCTCTTCATCATGGCGGGATGCGCTGCTGACTCCGGTTCCGCTCCGTCCCCGTGATGCTAGTGACGATGATGATGGTGACGGATGAAAGATGGAGAAACTATCCGCGAGCATTAACGGACTCTCGTGGAGCTCCGTGTCGCTGCCGCTGGACGTGATCGTGAGCAAATTCCGCTTACCGACTCTCGTGCGGCTGAGCCACGGTAAGAAACACCGAGAAAAGTTACTAAACACGATCGGGGTTATAAATCGTAGCTAGTGTGAAGGATCGCAAACCGAGATCGAGCGACTCGACGCGACTAAACCCGTTTATTTGCAGTATAATCGTCGAAACTCTCAATACTTTGTGTCGCGTTGCGTCGCGTCGACGCTTGTTGTAGCGTTGACGCGATGTTGCTTGAATATCAAACATCACTTTCACTCACATCTACGAGACTCTTTGGATCTGATCGTGCAAATAAACTTTGCATGAAACATTGGTGAGAGTTTGAGAGCTCTTGTACGTTCGCATCGAAATGTTGATCAAACGTTACTTGAGTGTTTGTAACAGAACCGCCAGTGATGCGTTTAGTTGATTTCTCCGTTGGCTACATTTGACAGTGTGTGTGTTGTGTGTTAAAGAGCTGCAACGCTTTTCATATGTTAATGTTGTAACACAATGCAGTGTGTGTTGAATACTAAACAAACTCCTGCAGGAGAAACCCCAACATTTACTCAACTAAACACAAAACTAAACTCACATCGTTGTTTAGGTTGTTGTTGTGTGTTATAGATTTAAGTTTGTGTTAATGCATGTGTGTGAGAGACAGTTTGGATTGTCATGGAAAAAGTTACTGAATGGCGAATGAAATAATCTGATTTAAGTGACTCCATTGCATCTGAGTTACATTAGACACCAGTGTGTTTTTTATACACCTGTTGGTGTGTGTGGGTATTAGATGGACTGATAGTCTCCTGTGAGTGTATTAATACATATAAAGGGCTTTTATTATAGAGCTGTTTGCAAAATAATTTCTCAATTGAACTTTGACAATAATTGACAATAAGATTAAGATTAATTCACAGAGACAAACATTTTCTGTTGATTCATTTGTTATATGATGTTTCTGTAATGTCTGGTCTCTCTCTCTCTCTCTCTCTTATAAAACTTTAAAGTTTCTGCTTGTGTAGTTGCTGCAGTGATATGTGTGTGATGGTGTGTGTAGGTGGATATTTTACTGTATCAGCCGAGGCAGCAGTAATTATTTATACACAACATACACAACAGACAATCTGCAGAGAATCTGTGTGTGTGAGACGGTTTTCTTTATGTGTGTGTGTGTGAGATGATTTTCTTTATGTGTGTGTGTGTGTGTGTGTTTGTTGGACTTGTTCCATGTGTAAAAGCATCTGTTTTGAGAGTCGTCTCAATGAGGAATTCCTTTAATACCAGATCAATACAGTACACCATCTCTCTCTCTCCTGCTCTCTATCTCTCTCATTCACTCTCCATTCATCTTTTCTCCGGTAAAGAGTTCAGACTGACATTTGTGAGGTCATGTGGACTGTGTCTGACCTCAGTTCTCACCATAGATTTCATGCATTGAAGTTCGAAGACCTAATGCGCGTGTTTGAGATCATACACTCTATATAAAACTGTCTCAGCAACTCATGTGACCGTCTATGACGTCTGTTATAGAGACAAATTGTATGTGTGTTTTTTAAACTCCTGAAATATTAACAAATACATCCTGACCTGTGTTTTGCACCTGGTGTTTGTTGTCTGTTTTGACAAAAAACATATTTGTGTAATGCTAATATACAGCCAAAACACTGTTATATTGTTTATCGGTCTTTAAACTTGTTCTGGGTTGTGTCTGTTTGTGAATGTGTGTTTAGGTGAGAATGTGGAGGGTCTGTCTGAGGAGGACGTGATTTTACTTCATTCCTGCAGACAGTGGACCACCGTCACTGCCCACACCCTGGAAGAGGGTCATTACGTCATCGGACCCAAAATAGACATCCCACTACAGTATCAAGGTAACGTATACACACACACACACATATTCCTGATGTGTGTGATCAGGTGCGACACTGATACAATCGCTGCAGTTGTGTGGCACAGTGTTAAAGTTGTGACCAAAACTGCCACAGAACATCTCAGTGTTATAATACAAAAAGCCATTCACTAAAAACCTGATATTTCATCTTCGGCTGAGAGTATACAAGCTATTAAAACACACTCAGACAGAGAGAGAGAGAGAGAGAGAGAGAGAGATTGGTTGTTAACAGTGTATTGATTGTTGTATTCAAGCACTTAACTTCACACATGTTCACTTAGACTGTTCTCCATTACACACACACACACACACACACAAAATCAGCCTCAATTCAATTCAGTGTTTCATTGGCGTCACTGTTTTGATACAAATATTGGCACAACATTCAGTTAATGAAAAACAAAACAACATATAATATGTTAATGAAATACATATATTTCATAGTGGGGCATAAAGACACAAAACTACATTTTCTGTTTAGCATCCAATTATGTATTATTAAAATAATTCTGGAGCATTTTTGCTCAGTTTTGTTGGCTTGACTTTTATAAATTGTATTTAATTTTACTGCAATATTATTTTGGCATTCCAACTTTATAACATGCATTCCGAATTTAAATATGCTTATTTGGCATGAGAAATTATGAAATTACAATAAAATTGCCAAAACGTGCATTCAAATACACAAATAAAGCCTCTCTCTCACACAAACACATGCGCACACTCTGTGTTACATCAACAACATCTCTGGATTGTTGCTGTATTGTGGAAAATACCACAATTTTAAAATGATACTAATGTCCTGCAGTTATGGCGTTTACCAGCAGGGGTTACCTGTACGTTAGTGTTCCCATTCATAAAGTGAAATGCTCATTACCTCACCCTGACGTCATTCCCATGGGACACGCGAGGAGCCCGTTTTTCCGAGCTTCCGGAAGAGCAGACATTACTGCGCTGGACTTCCTCTCCTGGGACGGCCGTTACCTAATATACCCGCCACCCACACCATTAGGTCAGGTGACCAATGAGATCATCTGCTGGGGTTTCCGGGAGCAGAGAGATGCTGAGAGAGTGAGATGAGGTCATTTGTGTCTCAGCCGCGTCTCCGGGTCTCTCAGATAGAGACAGACAGAGCGCTAATACAGAAGATGGAATTACAGTACAGTTTATGGTTTATGCACAGTTGAGAGATGAGAGAGATTTTACAGTGGTCCTGATGAAAGAGACTTATCCTGCTTGCCAAAACATTGTAGCCTGAACCTGTAGTCAGTTACAGACTCCACCTGCTGCTGGTCTGACCTTTGACCTCTGCCGTGTGTGTGTGTGTGAATGTGTGTGTTTGCTTAAATGTATGTGTTTGCTAATCAGTTTATGTGTTACTTAGCTAGAAGTTTATGAACAAAACATGCAAAATTAAAACACCCTCTGTGCTTGAGCTCTGCCTTTGAGGATGTTTTGAAACTGAAAGATTATTGACTTAATGCTGAAAACTTATAGTTAGGAAGGATTAGTCTACTGTCATTAAAACTAGCTCAGTTTAATATAATAGAAAAGACAAGGTAAGGTATTATATAGTGTGAAACTAATTAGATCTCTTATTGAAGTGCTCTTGTCAGACACTCGGAATGAAAACACAGCGCAAGCTATGTAAACATAAGTGTGTGTGTTTAACTGTTGGCTCAGGGCTGTTCTTGTTTCATATCAGAGCGCTGATGGCTAGCTAGCACTGTGATTGGACTGTTTAAAAATGCAGTGCTGTGATTGGTTGGCGTGGACGTTCCATTGATGTTTCAGTAATCTTGGTAGCCTTCATGTGAAGAGACAGAAATGGCTGGCAGTCTGTGTATGTGGGTACGAAGATATTTCAGAGTTCGAAATGGCAGATTTTCAAAAGCACAATATTTGTTGCCTGTTGTTGAGTTGTTTTTAAATGCAATAGATCAATTATATATAGATCAACTTTGAAAAGAAAAGTGAATCTACAGTTGAAAGAGAGTGTGAACATGTAGAACTTCATAAATAAATGGCTTTTGCCATGGGACACCGTCTCTTTTATCTTATGTTTCATGCATTTTGGCAGATGCTTTTTATCATTCCAGCCATACATTAGATCAGTATGTGTTCTGCTTGGGAAATTAAACCCACAACCTTCTGTGCTGCTAACTTAATGCCCTACCAATTACATTTACAAACAACATTTTCTGTAGAAAAACACACACAGTTAGCTGTTAGCTAACTTCTGTTATCTGTTAGATAACTTCTGTTTTTTTAAGCTAATTATAAGTTTAAAATGATACAATTATATCATAAGCTAGGTTTTTAAGCTAAGTTTTAAGCTAATTATAAGAGAACCCAATGCACACAAGTTAGATTTTTTTTTAAATAAGTATCTCTCTTCCTTTCTCTCTCTCCCCATAGGGAAGTTTAAATTATTGGATCAGGATCGGGGTGTGCGTGAGCCAGTTCAGTATTTTGGGAGCGTGGAGGAAATCGCTGGAATCTTCCCGGATCGTGTGTTTGTCATGGAGCCAATCACATTTAGTGTAAAGGTGATGATAACATCAACAGTATTTAAATGAACAGATGATGTCATCACTTACTTAATCATGTGCAAATGTGTAAATTTATCTTTTTGTATAATAGTGCTGCCATATAGTTGCATATATAATTTTTGCAACTTGGCAGCATGTATTTTTAATGATTTACATTATGTATAATGTGTTGAAGTGTGTATATTAGAGTTAGAGTTAAATGTGTGTCTTATGTCTCTTCAGGTGGTTTCTGGGGAATTCACAGAGGACAGCGAGTTGTACAATTTCTCTCTACAGACGGGAGATGAACTAACTCTTATGGGTCAGGCTGAGCTGCTCTGCGTCCAATCAGCTCGCGAGAAATCACGCCTGACTGCGCTGCTACGCCGGCTGGGCAAGGTAGGTGGAGGTTTGGGACGCCCCGCCCGCACGAAGATGCCGTGTTTAATTTGCATGAACCACAGGACCAATGAGAGCATCAGTTTGCCATTCCAGTGCCGTGGGCGGTTCTGCACGCGCTCGCCGCAGGAACTGCAGATGCAGGGCGGCGAACACACCGTACGCAGCATCATCGAGCGTGTGCGGCTGCCCGTAAACGTGTCAGTGCCCTCGCGACCCCCTCGCAACCCGTACGACCTGCATGTGATCCGCGAAGGCCATCGATATAAACTACTCAGCATCATCAGCAAAACTGTCGTTCTCTGCTGCATATTGCGCAAAGAGGAAGTGACGCCATCTCACTTCCTGTTGTTAACGGACATGCCCCGTTTCTCTCTGCCTGAGGGACTTTTGCATGCAGACTCTTCCTACCAACAGGTGGTGCTGCAGTGTGGACTGCGTTGCCAGGAAGCCTTCAACCCAGACGATTACTCACGTGCCGTGCGTGAAGTAAAGACGGATTTCTCCGAGGAGTGTCTCAGTCCGCGGAGGATTCGGGTGTGCGTTCAGGGCTACGGTCGTGATGAGCTGGGCACATCTCTGCAGAGACTATCTTTATGTGTGTATGGGGGCGGGGCGGTCACCCACTCACACACAATCTCTCACGGCTGCAGAGACTCGCTGGGCGACTCCCACACGCTGCCCTCCAGTGACGGCGACGGGGAGGAACGAGAGTACGTTACGCCTGATTGGCCGACAGAGTCGCAGGAAATTCCGTATGAGGAACTCTGGGCCAATCAGACGTCTGGAAGCTTTGGGGTGACTACTGAGAGTGGAATGAAGGCGGAGCATAACCTCATATCGTTTCACTCCACCACAACCTCATTAGACGGAACGGTGGGCTCCACCCACATTGCTATGGTGCAGATGGAAGCAGGAAGAGTTTCAAAAGTGTCGACTCCGCCCCCCGTCCCACCCAAATCAGAAGCTGTAAGCAAATCACACTCATCATTTAAAGATTCAGTTAAAAAACTCATTTTCATCCCTCAGCTACACATTTGGGTAAAACTCATGTCCAGATCACATTTCACTCTAAAATCAAAAGAAAAAGTTTTCACCAAAATACCACCATGATATATAGATGAAAAATTGACACATCCAATAATTTTTTAAGAAAAAATTCTGTTTATTTTTCTTTCTTTTGATTTTTCGGCTGAAACTGGGCTGAACTATTAGTCGACTGTAGCTCTCACAAATTCTCACAACTCTGTTGCTTTGATAACACACACAAACACACTGTCACAATCATGTGTGCATTACAGCCTATAGAGTTTCACAGAGCAATGCTGCTCCACACTGAAGCCTAAATTATTGATACTGTTGCTTTTAAAGGCTGAATAATGAGCCACATTTACCGGAACACGACACATACACACACTCAAAGAGACAAAATCACACATAATCGTAGAAAAAAATACCTTTTTAAACATGTCTTGAAAAATACATTTGTTAAATGTGCATAGAAATCGTGTACAATCACAGCAAACATCTCACCAGGCTCCAGTTCTGAAATTAAAGTCTTTTTTTACTCTGTTGACTAGAATTATAGCCTTTCTTTCTCTCTTCTCTCTCCCACACATAAAGGTTTCAGGCCTGGTCTGTAATTTAACTTCCCAAACACACACACACGCACAGTCCCTGGTGTATTTATAAGTGTATCCCAGAATCACAGAGTTTTTGCCTGCCAGAAGAGGAAGTTTAGTCAGAGATAATGGCTGTTAACAGAGTGTATCACCACGGCAACTATTAAGACAATATTACCATATTAACTGTAATTGAGAAAAACAGCAGTCTTCTGCAGAAATTGGATTACACACTTTATATTACTTTCATAAACAGAGACTCTAGGTTTGGGCCCGACAGTCATGTTTTGCTGCACTTTGAAGTGATTAAAGGAGTGTTCCACCCCAAAAGAAAATTACTGACCCTAGGCTTTCTAGATATGTATGACTTTGTTATTTTGGGTCGAACAGAACTGGTGTTGTATTGGTTACTTTAATGAGGGATGGATGCACATTATGGAGTTAAAAAAGTCTTCAAAAATTAAAACTGAGAGCTTGGAGTTGTGAGGAAAACAATAGCAAAAATGTTTAATATAAATGATGTCTTTACTTTTACACTATAGCCTAATAACTGAATGTACTCTCTGAATGTACTTTTGCATTGCCCCCCCCCCCCCAGGTGAAAGAGGAGTGTCGTTTCCTAAACGCTCCTCCTGTTCCACCCCGCTGTGCTAAAGGCCCCACCCCCAGCCCTCCGGTTCCGCCCCGTTTCCCCAAAGCCCCACCCACACAGACACTCAGCCCAAATCTCTCCTTTTATTCATCTGGACTGCAGGAGAGGTAAAATGACTGACAGATTTTGTTTGTGATGTTGTCTGTTCTTATTGCAAGTGCACATGTATTTATTAGTCTTTATTAGTGATATTTCCATTCATAATCTAGTCATTTTGTTTATGATTTTTAAAGTGAGGGTTTAAAAATCATACCTAATTTGGCTAATTACTCCAAAAGTATGTATTATATTATCAGGTCATAATTTACTCTTACCTGTACAAAATTATGTGGTTACTTAATTTTATTAAAATAATATTAATAATATTAAATTGATTCATTGAAAGCTGACAATCACAAACTAAAAAATCAAAAATACTAAATTGAACTGTTTTTCTTTTACAGTTCGGCCACTCGCAGTGGTACCAGCTCCCCCTCACCGGACTCTTATTCCCTGTACTGTTATCCATGCACCTGGGCCGACTGTGTTACCTCCAACTCTTGTACAAGCCCTGATCCCACCCATACTGCACAGGCCTGTTGGTCCCACCCTCAAGGAGGCGGGGCCTACACCTCCAACATTCTAAATACGCCTCTTCTCAGCACTGACTCCTCCCAAAAGAACTATTCCACCTGCCCCAGACCACGCCCAGTGGCGCAGAACCGCTTCGCGCCATTTGGTGCTTTAAACCCTTTTGCAAATCCGGGCCATTCTCATGCCTCCTCTGATTGGCTCACCACTGGTGGCGACCAGTCCCCCACCCTGATACCTGACCTCATTACCTCCACCCCCCAAGAACCTCAACCCACTCAGGGAGGTTCAGAGGTGGGTCCAGATCCTCCTCCTAGACCAGTCAAGGGTTCAGAAGAGGACACAGTCATCGTAAACCCCGCCTCGGGATCGGTTGCCCTGATGAGAGGGGCTGAAGGGGGGACAGGGTCATCGTGGCGACCCCCAACGGAGCTCTGCTGCCTCTCGGTGGAGGAGGTTTCAGCCAGTCTGCGGTTCATCGGCCTTTCGGATGACGTGATTGGTCTGTTCAGCCGAGAGAGAATTGATGGCTCTATCTTCACTCAGCTGACTGAAGAAATCCTGTCAGAGGACTTTAACCTCACCAAACTGCAGGTCAAAAAAATCATGCAGTTTATTAAGGGATGGAGACCCAAAATTTAAAGAGTGTGTGTGTGTGTGTGCTGCCAGTGGTCAGAGTGTGTGTCTGATTATATCAGGTGTCATGTGTGTGTGTGCTGCTAGGGGCCAGAGTGTGTGTCTGATTATATCAGATGTCGCGTGTGTGTGTGTCTGTGTGTGGAGGAAACATTTCTATTCTAAGAAAATAGCATTATTCGTTGTTGTTTTGTTATTTTGGGGTGGAATAGTTTCAGCTGCTCATCAAATAGCTATTTTTACCAAGTTTTATCTGTGTTTTAGTATCTCTCTCTGTCTGTGGTGTCTGATAGCACGAGTGCAGTTATCATTATCGCCCTTGACCTTCAGCTTAGAAACATTCTGTGCAAGTATACAAACACAAATGCTTCATTGATGCTTCGCTAAATATCAAATGTCTCGTTTCTGTGGTGGTAACAGACCTCAGGAGGTGATATTTAGGAGGTGATTAAAGTTGTAATGTGTAATTTTTGTGCCAGCGATGCCACCAATGAAATCGCAGAAATAATGATCGTTTCCCTCTGCCCACAGATAGCCCCGCCCCAGACTCACGCCATTGGTTGAGCCAATGATGCTTTGATGCTCAGACAAACTGATCAATGTTTTATATCACCCCAGAGCCACTTTTCACGGAAACCAAGCTACAAATGCTTTGCTTGTAGTTTTCTGCATATTCAGCAGGGATGTGTTTTAACAATGAAAAACGGTTGCTTGAAGCATTTGTGTTCACATACTTGCGCAGAATTTGAGGACTTGAAATGAATTTATTTAAACCTTTAAACATGTGCTTTGACTTTGCAGCGCAATTTTCTTTATTTGATCCGCTGTCATACAGGCTCATGTCAAACACACAGGATGCGGGAGAGATCTTTAGAAGCTTAAAATAAAAAGATTGATTTGTGATGAACGTGCTAATAAGAGCAGTGAGAGTTTACAGAAACACAAACTGTTATTAGGTGACAGTAATTAAAGAGTTTACTAACCACAGCCCACACTGAAGGACGTGTGTGTGTGTGTGTGTGTGTGTGTGTGTGTGTGTGTGTGTGTGTGTCAAAGCTGCTGTACTGAGAATGTATTAGCAACGTGTATCACAGTTTTATCAGCGTTTCAGAAAAATTGCTGAAATGTTTATTGAACTGTTTTTCCTCTGTAGACGCATTTGTACTTTGAATAATATTTAACACCGGTAGCGTCATTTCATTTGTACTGTAATTTCATAATTTGTATTATTTAATCCTGATGGATTAGATACAGAAAAAAAGTAAATCAATAGTGCTCACTTGTCAGATGAATAATTTAAAATAATCATTGGCTTTGTTTAGAATAGATTATTATTGTTATTTTACTTTTTAATTCAGTTTTGTGTCAGAATATCTTTAGCTGTTCGGATCACATAATATGTAATAACAAACATGTTCAAAATGCTGTAACGGCTGTTATCCTGTCTGTTTATTTCTTACAATGGAACTAAAGGTTGAGCGCATTGCATTGTGGGATACGTTGCATATTCTGCAGAATGTGAAAATAGATGCTTAGTGGTTATATGTTTATTGTATCAGAACCATTTGCAAACATACAAGTTATTAAACTATACAAAACAATACAACAATCAGAAAAACAGTCCATCTCCAGTCCAACTAAACGAAGCTGTGTTAGAATATGCGTGTAGTTCACATTTACCCAGTAGGGGGCGCTGTTAGTTTGAAACGAGAATTTCTTCTCAATACACGTCACAACCCCTTTCTGACTTTTGTCCGGTTCACAAACCCATAAAATCAAACTTCAGACTTTTGACTTGCAACTTGATAACAATAGTTCAGCTTTTTAGTTATAGTGACAATACAACTACAGACATAGATTAAGTCTAAGCCTTTACTCACTTAAAGAAATCTCATGTGCAGGAGGCTTGGAAAATAAGGCTAATTTTATTGCTTTTGTTTATTGATTTTTAGATGCTTCTGTGTTCCTTTTATAGCTTAATAGTGCTAGTAACCTTTATTTAATACTCCTGGGAAGAAACTTCTGCTTTAACTTGCATCATTTAAACTTAATTCAAGACTCTGCAATGCTGATCTGTGAAGATACAGCTGTATAGATTTGTGAGGTTCTGCCCAGGATACATTGCAACACGAGCCGCCACATCAATACCGACCTCGTCAGCAAGAGTCGCCGTGTCGACAGGAAACCAAAATCTGGTTGTTAAGTCATCCCGTTTCCAGAATAGAAAAGAGTATAAATAATGCAGTAATATTATAAAAATCGTTTTGAACTAACAGTCTTAGTTGACAAACAGCTTTAAACTGCTTCAGTGGTTTCAGTTTGATTCTACCAAACAGTTTAAAGTTCAGTGTTTGTCAATGCAAACACAAGATTTGAATAAAGCAAGTTTTTTTGCCTTTTCATTGATTCCAACCTTTGATCAATGAATTTCCATGACTTAACTGAATAAAGATTTTAGGAGTAAAGGAGTAAAAAATATTTTAAATGAGCATATATGCCCCACATTTCTATCCACTGCAAACAGCTGTATAACTTTAAGATGACTATATTTTCTTATTACGTTTTTCTTGACCAAAAAAGTTACATCAGTGACATCTAGTGGCTGTCGTCTGTTATTGTCTATGTGATGTGATGGAATGCAGCGCCATCTTTTGTTTAACACTGACACCTGCAGCCAATGAGAGGCTGGGACCGTCCTTGGATAAGATATTAAATAAAACAGCTCTATGTGAATATAACACGTACTCGGAATAATGTACATACATTATAATATAATGTAATATTTGCGATCCCCTTTTGCTTCCTTTCATTGACATGCGCATGAACTGTTTACTATATGTTGGGTTTACGACAACAGTGACATTTATTTGTTTGCTTGCTTGCTGTTGAAAAGGACTGTTTTTAAAAACAAATAAGGAAATAAGAATAACAAATTAGAGTAAATATTTACGTAAATATTTACAAACAATTGCTCGTATACCTGCTGTTGACACCTGCCTGGTAAGTCCATCCTTCAATAATGCATAATATAACCAAAATGTTATCATACAAACATTATATACATAATGCAACAAACAGAATAGAGAATATAATAAACGATGTAAATTAAAAGCAAATGATAAAACGTAGGGTTTTCAGGCAATGTTTCGGGCTGCTAAGTCTTCGCTGGGTCCTGTGGCTCGGGCACTGTTGTAGTCTTTGGACAGACGCGACACATCAGACTTTCTCCACGTTTACGTCAGCCATAGGTAAACATATATAAAACATATATAAACATTGTTTGTATGACAAAAGTCAAATTTCATGTACATAAACCTGATCACTTTAAAATATATCTACATCGGTGGAGGAAAGTTACATTTAACATTGTATAAATCTATGAGATCGTATTAGATCATATAAAAGCAATGAAGTTGTCAATGGTGCTACGGCATCGTAATGAAAAGGACTGATTTAATATATTGTATTAAAATTGGAAAGTTGGATAAAAGGGGTTTAGGTCTGGCACCAGTTGTTTGTGGATGTCATTGGGTTTATCTAATGCAAGTTTGGTTTATTGAAATTGCATTGAGGGGTTTAATTGTGGCCAAAAAAGACAGTATTTATTGCTATGTATTGTGTGTAATATCTTATACGTGTTGAGTTGGGAGCAATTCAATAAAAGTCATAACTAAGTCTGTCACAAACATTTAGTGTTTTGTGTTTTGCAAATGAAACAATGTTTATTGTAAGAGTGAAGATTAAAGTATTTTATGATAGGCTGTCATTTTTCGAGTTTTAAAATGCAGGTTCATCCTGGTGGCTGTTGAGGTCTCGAATCCGTATTAATGAGTTTCTGTAGATCTTTTGTTGATCTTTGGATATATTCCAGCACGCTTCTAGAAAAAATCTGTAATTTATTTTACACACGTCCTGCCGTGTGACAGTCAGCGTTGTTTATAAGAAAGTTTATTTCAGCTGTTCCAATTGTTAATCAATTTTCATTATATAGCCTCATTTATAGTTCATCATTATATCTAAACTTGGCATGTTCTGCTGAAATGATGATTTTTGAATTGAATATTCTCTCATATGTTTGGTTTGACTCGTCCAGGAAGTTGAAGATGGCATCAGTGTTGATGAATTCTCTGAGGAGCGGTCCAGTGACATCTGTGCGGGCCGCTCGGTTCGGTAAGACGGCCCGGGTCTCAGCAGAGCTAATGAACACTTCATGTTATGCAAAAATACTGAACATGTGCATGTCATTACTGCTCATTAAAACTGTATAACAATGACTTTCTGTGTCCTCTCTCTCTCTCTCTCTCTCTCTCTTTGCCTGTCTTTAGCTACTCGTTCTCTCAGCTCGACTGCCCATCTGCAAGCTCAAGGTATTGTATCAGGTGTGATGCTGACCAGACTCCAGCTCTCATGTGTTTTAGCAGGAATTAATGAATGAATAATAACTGGTTCCACTTTTACACGATTTTGTTAATATTTGTGTGTTTTAATGAAATGGCAAAAAGCAAGAAAACTCTTGCCAAATCAGAAGTAAAGAATATTGTTCTGGAGGAGGGGGACCGAACCCCCTTTCTTCTTTTAGGCACTAGATAAGAGTAACGGAAGGGGGGCAGTACGGCCTGGTATCTATGAGTGCTGCTGGAGAACTGGTACACACACACACACACACACACACTTTTATTAACTAACAATTTTATGATAATATTAATTTGAGGTGCTGCATCTATTCAATTAGCATGTCACTGCTTTTATTTTTCTGTTTCAGGGTCATTGTACGCTATAATCGAAGCTTATACTCAATAATCTCTGTAGATACAAATCGCAGACACAAAAACACAAAAGGTCTTTTAAATATGCCTTGAAATGCCTCAAGATAAATTGTTTACAGGAGGTTTGTTCCCATTTGTTGGTAACTTTAGATTAACAAGTCATTAAAAAAAATATGATGCTAAACACACGAGTAATTCATAAACATTAAAACAGGGATCTTATATACGAATCGAAATTGTAGAGTTTATAATAAATTATAATTGTAAATAAAAGTAGATAATAACTTTTATGGTAATATAATCTCATTAAAATGAGTAAAATAATGTTTAGTGGTGTTATTATTGTGATGAATGTTGTTATACTGTGGAGATAATAAGATAAAAACATGGCCCTCAGTCATATATATGCAGAATACAGGCGCTGTAATGACGGATTGCCTGATATTGGCGCAGCGTTACGTCACAAGCAGCGCGAGGTTTGCGCACATTCTTAAAGTGGCTCAGAGACGCTGTTTACCGAGTGAATAATTGTATTCATATGCACCCAGAGGATCATCTTAATCTGCAGCGAATCCCTTGGTGTGTAAATATGAAGGTTTCAACTCCTCAGAAGATGAACTACAAATATCGCCGTCGGACTGAAACGCGCAGCGCAGTCGCGATCCCACGTGAACCCCCACCCGCGCCACGCGGTTTCTTTTCATCCCTCACCGTTTTCACGACGCGAGTTGTTTTCCGTCAAATTGCTCGTTTGCCATCATTTCAAATTCCCTAAAATGCCGGGTTCATTAAATTATTTTTAAACGAATTAATTCCAATATTTTTCCAAACAGCCGTCACGCCTCCAGCCTACTTCTATATTTGCGTATTAATGTTGTTATTTGTGCGGAAAACTTTTTGGGGAGGTTCTGAGATCTTGAACGGGAGTGAGAAAGAGGGAGAAAAAATGTTTTTTATCCGGATGCAAAACGGAGTAAAATGTAAATAGCGGTTGCGCGTCGGGTTTTTTGTTTTAACCTTCAAACGCCGTGAACCCGCGAGACGGGCGCCGCAGCGCGCGCTTTGATCAGCCGCGCGCCTTTTATGCCGTTTGACTGGAGAATGCGCGCGGTGCTGTCGGTACAAATCTGCCTCACACTCCTCACCCCGTCAAACGGAGAGAGAGACGGAGGTGAAAGAGGGAGAGAGAGAGAGACGAGTGGAGGGAGACGCTTTAATCTCGTCCTTCTGCACGCGCTCGCACCTGCGCGAGCTTTCTCGCGCGCTTTAAAGCCGGAGCGCGTTCGGCCCCCGCGCGCCTCCACGAGTTTATAACGCGCCCGGTTTCCGGCTGCCGCTGCGAGGCCCTGACGACAAACACGAGTTGTGACGAGAATATTATAACGTTTAAAGCCTCCTGTTCAGGCTCATGGGAACCGAAGGTAATTGTTTATATAGAATAAATCTGTATTCTAAACCTCGGTTTGGAGGAATTTCCCGTTAGTAAACTAACGGGGAATGTGAAGAAATGTTGGGCTCAGATGTTGATTTTGTAGCTTCAAGACTGAGATTTGCAATATTTCGGTTTCGTCTTGGGATTTAAGTAACTAAAAGTTTCATGGTTATATGGTGTTTTTTGAAGTACCATGTAAATACCATCAATGTGCTCAGTGCCGCGCCACATATCAGATGCTGCGCCATTATGTTACATATAAACACTACATACGCAAGTTTGTATGTATGAAACAATACATAAATACACAACAATACGTTTTGCAGCTTTAAAGCCATTAGTGCTGCACACAGAGCTTTACTTTAGCTAAAGTTTAGTTGTTTAGCAGTACTAGTTGGTGTACAGTCTCAAACTCATATCAGCTCATTATTTCAGTCCTTATTAAACTTAAATAAAGGCAGGAATCCAAGTTCGTCTTCTGCAGATCTGAACATGACATGTCACCTAAAAGCAACGCTATAGGCTCAGTCAGAACTTCCTGTTCGGTAGAAATCTCCTGAGTTGAAAATGTATCCTGAGATCCTCTACAGTCTACAGTAGCACTCAGCAGATTTTAAGTGAACGCTAATACGGTTAATGTATGTGATACAAAAATGTGACTGGCAACATTCAGATGAAACCACCATTTGTGACACTTGAATCTAGTTTTGGTGACTGTGAAACATTACTACCATTTAACTATTTTAACTAATACTGGTTATATCATTTTGTGTGAAGTGTTTTAAAGTAAGTTGTTTGGATTTATGGAAGTGGTATTACACTGCGTCTTGTGAAAGATAGACTTTTTAAGAGTCTGTTTAACTATGTTACAATGTTTAAGTCCAATGTCACGTCTGATTCCCATAATTTATGTTTGTATTTTTAATGTTGCGCCAACCAAACAGTTAGTACCAAAGGTATACATACACAACCCAATTATACGGCAGGGTTTCCATGTTTTTTATATAATTGACATTCTGTGGTGGAATAATGGTGTATTGTTTTTTATTTTATTCTGGAATTCCTTTTCTTTGGCACATTTGGTTTAAACACCCAGGAGAAGGAATAAACATTTTTTTCTTGACTCTAATTTGTAAATTGTATCGATCGCGGCTGGCAGGAGATATGCCGGTGGATTCATCCGGAGTGAAGGTTTAATTTCATTTTTAACAGGGCGCTGACACAATTCTCATTAACCAACAAAAATCATTAGCCGCTACACAGCTACATTCAGACAAATTGAGTAACTGTTATTTTTTTCACCAAGGAACCATGGGAGCCGTGTGTGTGTATGTTTAAGAGTGTGTGTGAGAGAGAAAAGTGATTGGGGGGGGTTTAGCTATGGTGTGAAAAAAATATAATAAATTAAAATGGACGACATGAATTGAGCGCAGAATGTCAAACACTGTCAACAAGACGGCTCTCTGTCACGGGGAGAATTTGAGACATTAACAGCTTCTGTCATTCTGCTGACAAAATGGTAGCAGAGATTTCCCAGGGTGCCGAGATGACTGCTGGCGTTTGTCAACAAGCCCCTGTCAGAGCAGAGAGAGAGAAAGAGAGAGAGAGAGAAAGCATACACAGTGTCAGTGACAGCTACCACACCAACATCCCATGAGTCCTAACCACCCAGAAACTGAGGGAGAAAGAGAACAACTATGAGGGGAAAAAAGAAAAGAATGGATGGAGAGATGGATGGATGGATAGATAGAAGGAGGGGTGCAGCTCTCTGGTGCACCTTTCATATAAAATTGCAGCAGGAAAATGAGCTGTCACTCCAATTCCCAGGATGCTTTGCTGTTTAGCATAAGTGCGCTGTGTGGGCCGCTGTCGGACAGACTGACTCAGAGAGATAATTAACTAAAGCTGCAGTTTTTCCTCCACTCCTCTCCCTCCCTCCGCCAGACGCCTTCTCCAGCGCTCATCTGCATTTTTGCCAGAGGCGAGCGGTTAGCACAGGAGCCGGGTGGAGAGAGGGTAAGAAGCCAATTAGTCAGGTGGATGGATGAATGATTGACAGCAGGCTGCTACCTCAGTCCCACTCTACATTAATGCTATGCTCCGCTCGGCCCCAAACATGCACGTTTTCGTGTGTATGCGCGGGACTGGTGTCACA
Source organism: Yasuhikotakia modesta (assembly GCA_036877545.1). NCBI lineage: Eukaryota > Metazoa > Chordata > Actinopteri > Cypriniformes > Botiidae > Yasuhikotakia > Yasuhikotakia modesta. The sequence continues at coordinate 53,273 of JBAJNP010000690.1, read as the reverse complement.
CGCTGTTTGCTTGAGCTCGCTGCACCGTTGCAGTCCTAAGCTCATCCGGTGCCGCTCCTTTGTACGTTTCTCATCCTGTCTTTTTTTGTTGTCTATCTTCGCCAGTGCTCTAATCTAAACCCTTTGTGGCCCCTAAGTCTTTGCTGTTCTTTTATGCTTTTTTTTAAAGACCGTCCCTCTCTGTTCTCCTCTGCCCCTCGCTGGAGATGAAGCCAGCGTCTTGGCTACCGTATGAGTTTTGCTAACATGCCTCGATCTATTTGTAGGCGTCGTTTAGCATGCCGAGGGCCATATAACAATCACGTTTGTGTTGTATGATGTTTTCTGTTTCTGTAATAGCTGGTGTACACAGAAACAACAGCAAACCCTTGACCAATGAGAAAATGTTAAAAACGTTGATTCAATTTTGGTTCTGTGAAATCATTTTATGACCGGTTCTGGAATGACTTTTCTGTTAGGTGGGATTTACTGTTCTGGTCCAAATTCACACCGAGGATGAACGAGGAATCCTGGTGTGAAAAAGAAAGCATGTAAACTTTGACTGAACTATAGACTTCCTGCAGCGATGTTCTGACAACACAGATTCATGTCTAATTTTCATAACCCATATTGTTGAGTTGTATTTTTAACACCAGCATACAAATTAAAATGATCGATGTACAGTCTGTTAGTGGGCTTAGACTAAAAGCTGTCCTTTGTTTTCTTTAACAAAGTATAAATATGACTATATTTCATATTAATATATGAGTATATTTCATAATTGCATGATGATAAAAGTGTCATACAGTATTGTAAAAATAAATTCCTTTTTTAATTCTGTGGTTTTCAGATGCAGGACATGATAAAAAGTCATCTGGTCTTTAGCAGGTCTTAAAATCAGGTAAATACAACCACAGGTAAACAACACAACATATCATTGTGGGTCTTTGTTTATTTAACACAAACCAGGCCAAAATTAAGAAGCCACATGTTAAAAACTGATAACATCCCATAATACAATAGCTGAGTGTTTCTGTATGACTTTATCAGTCTCTCACATTGTTTTGTAAAGGAATTTTGGCCTGTTCACTTCTGATGGGTAAATGTGTTACATAATAAGCGTTTTCAAAACAAGCCCCTTTTAAGGATTCCTTCCAGATACGAACATCCAGGAAGAAAAGAGACAATTACTTCAAAAGACTTTTTTTTGCTGAGCCCAATGATGTGTGTCAGCTGAAATGACAGAGAGCAGGTCCGTGTGAGGTCTGGTTCAAAATGGCTGTCAGAACAGGAGACCCGGCGTTTAAGTGTCTGTTTATAGACGTTAAGCTAGTGAACGGAGGGAGGAGTGTGGATACTACACCTTAAGGGCATTTTTCCCTCTGGCATTTTACCGGCTGTGGCGTCATACTGCTAGCAGCATCAAAACACCAGCAGCCTCTCTGAGCTGACGCGATGAAGGGAATGTTGGGAGGGACGGTCCGTTTGCTGAAAGAACATCCACAGCACAGGATGACAGCTGGGCCCATCTACAGTATGTGTGTGTTTCAATTTCCTAGCTCTAAAGAAACAAAACTGTGTTTTTGAATGTGATTTCAAACGGTCTTCAGAGGCAGGATTCAGATTTGGTTGAGGAAAATGTTTGTTTAGCGATGAGGAGTTATGCTATGTGTGGTTTTGACAATTGAATGTTCTTTAGAACTTCAACTAAAATGTAAGGCAGCTGCAAAACTGAAGCTTCATTTGTTGTGTGTGGCTTCAATCTGAAACAGCTTTAAGAACATCAACAGTATAATACTTTTTTTTACTTTTTTATTATATTTTATTATAACACAGTCCTTTAAACAGTCAGGCTTGGTGTTTTTTAAACTCTTAAATGTAAAAAGAGATAAAAAGACGTTATGAGGTGCCCATAAGTGTTCCTGTAGCTCAACTGGTAGAGCATTGTGCTAACAGTGCAAAGGTTGTGGGTTAAATCCTAGAGAATACAAGTACTGGTAAAAATTAAGTTGAGTTCACTGTAAGTTGCTAAAGTGTCTGTCAATTGAATATGTAAGACTGTTGCCCACCTCAGTGAAAAATTCCTCCTTAGCAAAATTTAATGTAACCATCAGTTTTTAGACTTTTAAACAAGAAAACTTGGTGTATTGAAAACAAGAATGTAACCATATAGTACATATAGTCCATTTTCCCGTAGAGCACAAACCAGGCCTAAATCTGTGTGTGTGAGAGATCTTCAGTCAGAATTCTCTGATGGACTGTGTGATTGTCTACTGCACTCCAAAATGGCAAGATTAAATCTGAGTGAATGACTTTATGCAATTTCTGGCTGTGTTAGAGCAAAAACAGGTTTATATCCATCTGTCAGGAATTAAAGTTCCCAGGCTGCTATACCAAGGACAAACTAGTCACTGGATTTGACAACATTTGTGAGGTTTGTGAAAACAAACAGTGCAGACATACAGGCCTACAGTAGATTTATGTATGTTTTCTCAGGAGATGCGATCTTAGATGTGACTTCCATTTAATCTCACTGCTGTCTAGGAGAAATAAATGAGATCTTAAAAAGGGACATTTCTTTCTCATAGGAACACAGCAGCAGAGTTTAGAGTTTGGACAGTCAATCCTCAAAAGCAAGTAAATAAAGAATGACAGCCGGTTTGTTGTTAATAAGATTTTGTTAAAAACACAATTGGACGGAAGAGCTTTCGTCAGCCTCTCCTGAGAGTGATTAGCGAGAGAAACAGACGGACAGCAACATTTATTTGCTGTGAAATTGCATAAGGCAATTGAAAGATAGCAGTGCTAAAATTCTTGATCTGTTTCAACCCTTATCTCACTCAGATACGATTGTATCATATGTGCCAGTCTAGTCTAGCCCTGTCTGTTGAGAATGCAAAATGGTTTTAGATAGCGTTTCCACACCTGTCAAAAAGATGGTGACACTGTTATACGAGTATAAAATTGAGTGTTTTGGCAACTACAAGGCCAATAAGTAAAAATGGGAGATTTTGTGTTTTATAATATGTTACTTGAGATCAGTGTTATGGACTAACTGAGTTAAAGTCACAACGCTACTAACTTTACTATATTTTTCGCCTCAGCTGTTTTCTAAACACCAGGGCTGTTCCAATAACAAGATACTCGTTCCAACATGTCAAACAGCAACACGGAATTCATTTTTCCAGAATGTTCTTCACTCTGTCCAATGACATGGCGTCAGAGCTTGTATTCATGGACACTTTAACATATTCATTTAATTTATAATTCAATTAACTGGTTAAGGAAAGGGCTTGTGAGTTCTTAAGCTTGGAGGTTTGCAGAATACAGTTTCACACCAGATTCCCCAGCACCAGTCTGACTGATGCTGCTTATGAATTGATGTCTGGTAGTGGTTTATGTTGTACATACAGTATCTCTCAGTAAAGGGGAGTCTGAGCCCCAGTGATACAGTCACGAGAGCCAAGAGCTGTGGAAACCTCCGCAGGGACACACACACACTGCTGGGACACGGACACCTGCTCAATAACGAGAGAAAGAGGGAAGAGGATGGAGAGATGGTGGATAGACTAAATCCTTTTTTCCATCATTACCTCAGTCCCGGCCCAGCGATGGCTTCTCCTCAGAACACTCTCTGCCTCCTGCTCGTTTAATTAGTCTCAGAGCTGCTCTCTCTCTCTCTCTTTCTCTCTCTCACACACACACACACACACACACACACACTTTAGCTCTCAAGTACACTTCTCTGTCACTCCTGTAACCTTACCACACTCTGTTAACTCCAAAACCTTTCTGTGTTCCCCTCAAATTTTCTCAGTTTCTCTTTTTCTGTCTGACTCCCTCTCTCTCTCAAGATTAGTAACATTATGCCGTGTGGTCCAAACGTCTGAGACCACATTGAAAATATGGGATGTTTCTTTTAAACCTGGAAATAGGTTAGAATAAGTATTTTTAAAATGCAGGATTTAAGTGAGTTACAATTCTGTGAACGTATGTGACATGTTAGTGCCTTTTATATAAAGGTCTGATTTTCTTGTTTTCACTTAAGCACAAAACTGTGTGCATTTTCTAGTCACGCTGGGGTAAAATCATCAGGTTTTGTACCTGTAAAGGCTGTACAGCTCAAAATCATGCTACTAAAATCATTTCTTCTTATTAAGATGATTATATAAAGCATTTTATAAAAAATATTAGCATTTTTTAGTAGCGGTCTCTACTATACTATTGGATTTATCTCCCTTGTATTTAACAAAACTTTAAAGAAATGGACTATTTAAAAACACAAAAATAATCATTTTAATAAACAGTATAGTGTACAGAGTTCACACACAAGTTGTTATCACGCACAACCATAAGAGTATGAAAATAAGGCACCAGTAATGATGTAAAAAGTAATGAAAACAATCTCAGTCTCTCTATGTCTTTTCTCTCAGTGTCTCTGTGGTTCTGGCCTGTCTGTGCCCTCTTCTCTGATGGTTCCGTTCAGTCAGAACGACTCCTGCTCCGGGGGTTCCTGACCGTTCACCTCTCCATATCTCTCCATGCGTTGTCATTTGCCTCCCCAAAGTCTTTGTTTTCTGGCTGTCAGAAATGAATAACATTAAAAGTGTTGTGAGCTGTTTTGAATATCTAATGTTTTCAGCATATTATTAGTGCCTGGCACGCAGAGGAAAAAGCAGAATGTGAATTTAAATGAGTTTAAAATCTGATCTGAGATCCTGTTTACTGTTGAGCTAAAACATTTAGCGCCTGTGTTCGCTCCGGCACTGTGAGGAAAGTTTGGGTAAATTGTTTAATGTGCAGGGCTGGAGGGAAAAGATCGTGCGCAGAACGAAAAGCAAACAGAGAGACCGAGCTGCACTCTTTCAATCTGTCTGTCTCTCCCTTCAGTTCTCGGTGTCTGAAAGAGCTGCGCTGGTGTGATAGAGTTCACGCTGACAGTCTGACATCAGTTATCTGTCTCCTGAGAGTCAATCATTCTAGACAGGTACCATTACTCAAACACACACCAGCCATAACACACACACACACACACACTGAACAGGAAAGTCACTGTTTAGCATCTCTCACAATCAAAACAACATATACACAAGTGCGGTACTCCCAGCTCATTTTAACACAAACACACACACACACATGTAGTTACAAATGTAGTGAAACTAACAAATATTTGTGTAATTTGACAAAACTTATCTTAATAATGCTGTTTGTTGTGTAGGAAAGTGATTCATAGCTTCTTAAACATAATGACTTTATTAATTCTTTTGGTCAGTTTTAAGAATATCTGAAATTTTCACAATTTATCATTTACTGAAACCAGGTAAGATTAATACGACCTCTGTAATAGCAGATGATATCATCTGCAATATGATGTCATCAAATGTTTTCCTTAAATCCAGAGTTACGTGAGCATAACTATAATATTTCTTGCCATAGCTGTTGCTATCACTTAGGTATAATTTGGCAAAGCCAATGTATTGATATCTGGGGTTGTTTAATAATAAACTTGAGCTTTGTTTTTTTTTTTAAATAAGCATCCAGTCATTTTATTGAAGAAACTTTTGATGACAACGTATATTTGGTTTTACTGTAGTAACCAAATATAGTGGATGTGACGTTTTGGCAGTGTGGCTATTATTGCGATTGACGTCCTCAGCAGATGTCGCTGTTGCCACAGTAATACTGAGCTCAGGCTTATCCAGCGTATTCGTTATTTTCATTCACTAGATAAATATGCTATTCACCAATAAATATTTACTGTCATGTTTAGGCAAGGAAGCACGACACGATGCCGCAGAGAGATGCGCTTTGTCTATGCGTGCCTCCGCGGGTTACCTGTCATGAACCCTCGCGCGCACCTCTGACCCGGAAGCTGCGCGGGTTTAATTACATCAGAGGTGCTGGTGGCGTCAGCAGGGGGCGTTACAAGTCTGTCGTGAACACGCCGGTGTCAAACCTATGACCACCAAGCAACAAGGACCATGTAAATACACACCATTATTGGAGTTATAACACAGAGCATAAGTGGAAATTACTCACTACGGTGTGTGTAAAACTAGCATTCAAATCAAACACAAAATATTTGTAAGTATCCCATTATAATGAACAAAGCTATTGGTTTTAATGAATGTTGCCGACCCTACCAAATGACTATGCATTTAATTGTATTGTTATGGCTATGTCATAGTGGTCTTGTGCCGTGGGACCTCCATAGTAGCTTTGTGTATTATTATACTGAATATCTTTAATGGATGAACGCATTGAGGAATGTTGTCTTTATCTTCTGTGTCAATCCGGTTTGCGTTTACATTGATTTCCATTGAAATACAGGTAAATTTAATACAGATTATCTTCAGATCTTGTTCTCTGTGTTAAAAGTAAGTGTCGAAATGCTTCAGCACTTAAGCAGAATAAAATACGCAACAGGTGAAAACAAACACCTTCTGTAATATACAATGCATTCATTTGACTTAAACTTCTTAACAACACATATAATAAAGTTTTTGCGGGTTAGTTTAAAATGCAGTCAGTTGTTAGTAGTTTGTTTTTTGTAGCAGAATTGTCACAGTAACCAATTGTAAAGTAACTCCTCGCAAAGTAAAGGGTTAGTTTGGCATTCAGAGGTCGAGACGCATTGGCTGTATGGATTACAGGGTTAACCGGACACTTAACCGAATTAACTTTACCAGTTGGACAGTTTATTTCTGGTTGGTTACGCTGGCTGATATTTTTCAGTCGGTGGCTGGTGTGAAGATTCTTGAACTCCGTTTCCCTATTACGCACAGAGGCACCAGCAGACCTATAAACTTCCCTATTAGCTGCTTCAGTTAAAATGGCATTTGTGCAGTATTTTATCAGGCAGCTGACAAGTGAATTAGAGTTGGCTGTTAGCGCCGTTGAGTTTTATGACAATAGCCTTAGGGTCTCGCTAAAGATCGCTGCACCGCCCCGCTCAGCCCGCGCCGCTGCGCTCGGCGCGCTACCCGCTAACGCTCAAACCGAAGTGACATGCTGTCATAACAATAGTTTACAAAAACGTGAAGTTCTGCGTTTGGGCAGAGAAAGCCAGAGAGTTTTAACTTCTGCGTCTGTCTTTCTCCTTGCTTTCCAACCCGACATCCCATTTGCGCGCTGACAGTTTTTGATGTTTTATGTGCGCTAATGTTGCGCGCTTTTATCTGCTTGGGTACGTAAATGTTCATAGAAATAAGCAAAGCTTTAGGTCGCTTTTGTAAAGGATTTGTATGCGTTTGGCCTGGGTTTTCTTTTACTCTCCCTCTCTGCCTGTCTTTCTGCACTGACTGCTTGTAAAATAAATGTGAAATATTGAACAATCCACACACATACAGCTCCCCCAAAATGTACGCACACTGAAAAAGTTTTTCTTTCTCCCACAAACACACAAAATACATCAAAGAATTGTACTTTACACACTCTATCTTATTGGTATTCTCAGAATGCTTTTGAAGGTAGTGAGGTCGCAGTGAGGTCTGTAACCCTACACACACACACACACACGCACACACACACACACACACACACACAGACAGGCTTATACAGTCCAAATGAATTCACACACTCTCATACACAAAGACAGACAGATGTATTGTATATTGTGTGTGTGTGTGTACCTGGTTGCTCTGTGAAGTCTTTAATGGGATTTTGCCTCGGGCTGTTTTATTAAGATGTTGCTTTCTGCTGCCTGTGCAGCTGACACTATTCCCCCCCACCCCAAAGACACACACACTCACACACACACACTCTTTCTCCCCGCAGACTCCACCTCCAAACGTACACACACACTCTTATCCCTCTGAAATTTCTGCCACACAGCAGTCCTCTGTCTCTCCCATTATAAGGGCCTGTGTGTGTGTGTGTGTGAGTCTGGGGTCGTTATTTCTGTGTGTATCTGCTCTGTGATTGAAACTGTGTTTGGACCGGATCATTTAAACTATACATGTGTTTAAAATGTTTTGATGGACAACAGAAAAGCTGTGTTAACTGTGTGTGAGGGTGCAAATATGTCTGTAAAATGAATCTACATCTGGCATTTTGTTTTAAGCTGTGTAGATATTGATGATGTCCTGGTTTGAAAAATTAATCATTTTTTTAAAATCATGAAATGCAAAAAAAGTTTCTTTTGTGTGTGTTGCTTTACTTAGTTTTCCATCAATGACAAAATTGTATCAAGCTGTTAGCAGGAGCTGATATTGCTAATATCAGATAAAAATTATTTACAGATCAAGTTAGCATTTTATTTATGTCTAAAGTCTAAAAAACATAATTTAGGGTGCCTGCTAAAGTATAGAGACTTTGTAAATATCTTTATATAAAAACAACATAAGTCTACAATATGAGCTGATTGTGTGTGTGAGTATGTGTGTATGCATGAGCAGCATTCAGAACAACCCAGTTGTGGTCATGTTAGTTTAGCGCATGTGTTCAGTGGCCAGGACTGTGTGTATGTATGTATGCATGGCTTCAGTCTCAGGCTGATTGTTCTGTCAGGGTTGGAGTTGCTCAATGAATTTCCTGTTTGTCTCGCTCTGGGCACCATGTTCATCTCTAGACACCAACTGAGTGCCCTGTCTCTCTCTCTCTTTCTCTCCCTCTGTCTCTCTCTCTCTTCCCTGCTGTATCCCTGAGGCCTATAGATTGTGTTGAGCATCCTGCATTGAGCAGCGTTAGAAAAGGACGGGCCACAAAAAAATGACAGAAAGACGGAGGAAGAAAAGAAAGGTGCTCCGTTGTGCTGTTTTGCAAACACTGAGAGAGCGACTTGACGTTGATTCTTTGAGACATGACCGCACTTTGTCTGATATTTTAAATATGAGATTAAGACCCGACTCATGGGTGGAGCTTCAGAACAAACACACACGCAAAGTAAGAGAGAGAGAGAGAGAAACTGCTAGGTGTGCATGTGACACGGTCAAATACGGTTTTGGATGTCTGAATAAACTTCAAGGAAATTAAACGGATGTGTTTATAAATTACCTCAGAGTCACAATGTTTCCATTTTTTACAGGAGTTAACCAACAAGTTGTTCTGGAATTATCAGGTTAATTTCAGAGAGAAAGAACGTGTGTGTGTGTTTGTGTGTGTGTTGGAATGCTTGCATTTTCTGTAAAATAAAGAAAATAAATTTGGCTTCTTTTTTCTCTGGTTTAAATAAGACGCTTTAGTGACAGACGGTTTGTGTGTGTTTGTGTTTATGTGTGTTTGTTTTATTTGCAGAGAGAGAGAGAGGCTGAGGGGTGGAGTTTAGTCTGACTGAAAGTCATTCAAATTGTCATTAGGAGCAATTAGCAATTAATGTGACTGAAGTTGCTAATTCCTGAAACAGCTGCACTGATGAGTGTGTGAAAGCCGCTCACACATATGTTCACTTATGGATCTAAATGTGGACTTTTATACACAGCTAGTTGTAAACAATAGTACAAATTTGTCCCTTGTATGTTGTCAAGTAAACACACACACACACACACTGATTTATGCTCATCAGAGGAAGAGGTATTAGCTGATATCACTTATTTTTTGCAGGCAGACACAAACACATTTACACAATTTATCAGAAACAGTTAGAATTTAGCCAGACTTACTGGGTGTTTTATCATTAAACATGAACAGAACATATTTCTGTATTAAAGGTCCCATTGAATTGAATGCATTCATTTTGTATTCTGTATTCTATTTTGACAAACAAGACCATTGCATTTTGTCAGTGCAAAACACATCTTTGACCTCTTCAAATGATGCTTAAAAATACTCTGGATTCATATAAACGAACACTTTCGCCTGATGCTAAACTCAGCTGCGAGTCTCTCATGTGTGTGATGTAAGGAGAGCTATTTGCCTAACATACTGAGTTGTTTAGAAAGTGTTCTTAAATATTTTGGCAAAATTAATAACGCTTTCAGTTAGCAATGAGGACCAGAGCTCTCAGTTCTGTTTAAATACTTTCCAGAAGATTCAGTGGAGAAGCAAAAACCAGCAGATTTCATCTGGGCATGTTTATGAGGTTTCATTTATAATTTACGTCACTGCCTTAGAATACAGCTGCCTACGTAGAAGACGACTGACTGGTTTAGGAACTCTCCCTCACTTTTACGCTGTCTTTTTCTCTTTATGTCAGGATGGCGTGAGTGAAACAGAAGGATAGGAGAGAGATCATTACAGCCACGGAGCCGAAAGGACAGCGAAAGACGTTTCTGAAGCGAGAGATTGAAGGAGGTATGAACAGAACGAGCGAGAGAGGAAACCAAGGGTCGATTTATCTCTTATTGACAGGAACGGCTTCAAACGTTGACCTTGAAGAGTAATGAGACTAAATGAGTGAAATATTTTTCACTTTTAAAAAGTGAAACTATAATCAAATGGAGCCCTGAAAGATGAACTAATGAGCCTCAGCTATGATGAAAGAGAGCGAGAGAAAGAGACGGACTGATAGAAAGAGAGAGTTACTCATTTACAGGAGCCTGCAGTGTCAGACCGAAACTACTGCCATCTCATTAGCTGACCTGACGACTGCCTGATTAAAATACTTTTGATGAAAATTTCAAGGATCCCCAACACCCAACATTCAACATTTTTGGTGTGATTTAATAAATATTGCACAACTTTTTATCTTCTTTTTTTGACAGAAAGCATGGGAGGTAATTAATTAAGATTAAAGCTGAACCAAGTTGATTTACCATCATTATTCGCCCTCGAATCAACAAATACGTTTAAAACACAGAAACGGAGGGAGAAACAGACACACACGTCGACTCTTCACAGAAACTTGTTGAGTACACAATTCACACGCTCGCATGTCAGGTGCTATTTCGCTCAACATTAACTGAATGTGTAGCATTCAAAAATTAATAGTACATCTTTTTTGAAGCTGTCTAATTTGTTCCAGATGTTTTAACGATTAGAGTTTAATGTGCTTTGGCAAAACACCTTTTAAGGGTTGGTGCCATCAAATGCGTTAATCTGAGCAGTTACGGGACTCACAAGACATGACCCAGAGCTCAAATCTTATTGGTCGATGCGTTTCCATTGCCTGACAAACAAAATTTGACCAGCTGACTGATGGAAAACATGTTGCTTTGTTGTTAGGTGAATAATAATCTTCATCGTTTCATAACCATAGAATTAATTTAAAAACTTTTTTCCTCTTTCAGATGCGTCTAAAACTTTTTGGCACCTACTGTATAGTGGCTTGTGTACAGACACCATCTCAACATACAGTTTTCACCTAAATCTACACCAATCCTGACATTGTGCTTCAGGCAAGTGTAACAGCTTTCTGTGAATATATAGTTTTTCCCTGTATTTTTGTCAAGCACACTTTAAATTTCCATCCATCCATTTTCTGTACCACATATTATCTGTGGGGTCACAGGTGGGCCGTTACAATTTCAGTTTAAAGTCTCTCTGTTTAAAACCTGGGAATCACCCTGGACAGGTAAGCAGTCTATCAATTATAGACCAGCACATATATAGACAGCTAAACACATTCACAGTCTCCTACAGGCAAAGTTTCCAACTCACCTGACCTGCATGTCTTAACAGACGCACAATGGCAGAAACCAGATGGGACTCGAACCAGGGACCTTCATGGAAGTAACATGGCCATCCATTCAGCCCATTCATTTGACATTCTACATTTTAATAGAAACAACTCTTCTAGCTTTCAAATGTGTTTGAAACGGGTTACAATGAGGTAACTTGGGGCTGTTGATTGATTTTAAACTGTTCTATATCACCCAGCATGAGAGCTTACAAACCAAAATTTAGCGTGAGGTTTTTAGTAAAGTTAACACAGATGCATACAAAAGGCTTCTGGCTATTTTTTGTTCAGCTGGTGTTCAGCTTTGATTATACTTCCTTTTGAAATGGTAAAACTATAAAGGGACATAAAACAACCAGTTTATTTGTAAAGGTCTGAGAGGGGATGAAAAATTGTCCATTACAACTGAATTACTTTATGACTGTTGTGTGGTATAGAAAAAAATACATCAATTGACCTTAGGGCAAAAATTGTGACATGACCTCTTTAATACATAATTAAATGTTTTTGGCTGTTTGTGGTTTGCATTTATTCCCTTAGGTATTCTAGGCTACTGTTGGCCTTGGCTCTCATCTCAATCGTTTATTTGACATTATAATACTTATAAACTCTTGTTCAAGTTTAATGTGTAGCCATAACTACAGGTAAACATTTCCTGACTGAATTTGCAAACATTGTGATGCTATTAAAAACTGTTTGTTTGAGCGTTCTGACCAGCACAAGTAACATCGTCCAATGCGTGAGTTCGGGGCGGAACTATTATCCAAACTGACCAATGGCAGCAGGCATTCAGGAAATCTATTCGAAAACGGCTATACTATAAGCTACACCTTTATTTCTGCTCTGTGTCCTCATCAGCATCTTTCCATCTGTTTCTAGTTGACATGAATGGTTTGTTGGTCCGACTGCTCTGGAGGAGCTCTGTAAGCACTCATTCTCCGGACCGATTCATTTGTGCCGAGTCAATTCCCTACGGAAGATCTAGGAGGAGCTGTTTGTTGGTCTGGAGGAACTGCCCTGTGGCGGCTCTTTCAGAGGTTAAGCTGAAGATTGTCATTGCCCAAGGTAAACTGGCTTTCAGTGGTAACAGGGTGGAAACTATAAAGAAGAGTTCAGGTCAGTTATAAATTATAACAGCTCCATGCGGCTGCTCAGAAAAAAACAATTAATAATAGAAAATATTCTCTCTAATTGTTGGGCTTTAATTAATGAGCTTTAACCTTTGGAGAAAGGGAAATTATTCATGTATCTGGCTGAATATATTAATATTTAAATGCTCGTTGCCCCCCGGAGGAATGCGAACAATGACATACCAATGTCTTTATTTTCATTTGTTTTTCCTCGTCCCCCATAAGCGCACACACACACACACACACACACACACACAACCGTATGAAAACAGTCGTTATTGAAAACAGCCACAGGTGGTGACAGCTAAAACTATCCAAAAAATTCTCTGGCTTTGTTTTTCCACATCTATAAGTCATAATTAAATCAACTTTGCATAAAAACGAGCTTCCCTGTTGGAGACGAGGTTGAAGTTGAAACACGACCTTATTCTGGCCTGAGAGGGCATACGCAGTACGCAGCGAATGAAAGTACAAACTATTTAACTCGGATACATCCAAAGGCTTACGATTACGTACACTGACACTTGAGTTACACACACACACACTCTCTCTCAGCTATTTCCTAATTTATTTGTAAAAAGAAAAATCTCTCTCTTTTTACGCACTGGCTGCAGTGTTAAACACTCGGCCTTGAGAAATCTGGCCATCAGCCTGTGAGCTACGGCAGCGGAAAGTAAATTAGTATTCCATTAGCATTTTTTATTTCTTTAGGTGAGGAATTACATTTGAATATTAATTTGACCGCATGTTTAAAGGCAGGGTTTACCGGATCTCCATAAATTAGCTTTAATATGTGGATTAGCCCCATAGCATCATATGCCAGTGCAGCACAGGAGACAAGACAAGCCTCTGAAGAGCGTGTGTGTGTGTTTCTGGATCTCAAAGCGCCACAAGCAGGAAGTCGGGATCATCACCCGTCATGGCCTGTTCCCTGAAGCCGTGTATGATCACAACATAACACGGTTCTGCGCGGAGTTTCTGTCACTTCCCTGGCTGGATTACTGCCACAGCTATCCCAGCAGCACACAAACTTCCAGATCCATCCGCACACGGACGTGTCATCCCGCGTCCCAGTTTAAGCACGTGCGCAGATCAAACGATCATCGTCTTTAAACGGTTCATTTGAAAATAACGTAGTTGCTCATATAGAAAGGTAACACTGTTTTTATACAGAAAACCTGTGGAATAAAACCGGACTCCCGCGGGTTATGAATCGTATATGTCGCGCCATAGATGGTGTAACAGAGAAATGAGGATTGTGCTGTTTGTATCACGCCTGGATTTTTAACATTATTGTTAGTGCACTTCTAAACATTAGCAAAATTTACTTTTAGCTGATATGGGCCATTAAATGTTACTGTCTTTCCCAGAGGAAAATTGTGTTCATTTTTTTGTAAGTTTGTATTTGTCTTGCGTGTTTCTTTTAAAATAACTTGGAATTTACATTACTGAAGTTTTTAACAGAAATTAAATTTTTTACAAAATCCAGCTTCAGTGAATTTGTTAAGATGTCTTCTGTGATTTTTGTGGGGAAATATCTTGTTGCAACCAGAATTACCTTGTTGCTGTTGAGGAGAAACACAAAATATATATTATACACAGTATGTATTGAAATGTACATTTAACATTGATGCATACAGACAACTTTCTCCATAATCTAGATTTTTGTCCAGTAATATTTTTTCTAGAATGAGAGCGTTTATTACTATTTAAACCTTCACCCTGTAACTAGCAATAGCACATAGCAAATTATCATTAACATCCATGACGTGAACTAAACATATTACTGACTTAAAATGTCTTCTTTAGGAAATACATCAACAGGAAAGTTTTCTGCCCTGTCCAGCTACTTCATGGAGTCTTTAACTGTCAGTTTTCTCACATAATCACGTAACCGATTTGCATGCTGGAAACCACAACCTGAGGGGAACACCGTGGTCAAGGGAGGAGACAACAAGAGGTAATAGCTTGAAAGGAAGGTATAATTGGTTATAAAGAAAACAAAGCCGAAGAAAGAGAGAGATGAAGTGAGGCAGACAGCAGTAGAGGGAGAGCTGAACTAAGAGATAGGAGATATGTCTGGATGGGTGTGTTAGAACCAAAGCCTGGGGCCATTCTGAGAGCGAGAACCGTAACCTGCCTAAGGGAAGAGGGACTAGCCTCTGCCAGCCCAGGTGAGCACATGCAGTTTTAATATGCCTGTTGTAAACATCATTATACACCCTTAGCACAGCCTTCAGTAGTATTTACAAGCCGATAAATCTTAAGCGTTAAAGGTCTTAACAGCAACTTATATAGATGTGAAATTAAGGCGCTGCGTGACTGGTTTTATTCGAAATAGCAAATACCACAGAATTTGTACCACTGCTGTGGTGTTTGGTGTAGCATGTAGATTGTGTGCACTGTAAATATGTTCTGTACGCATGGAACATCAGGCCTGCTAAATGAGCTGTATGCAGTACAGCCCACTGTGCAAAATACCCACAATGCGCCAGATTTGTGTAAGTGTAACTGATGAACTGAAAAGTAAACTTCAATTTCATGTTGAAAAATATAAAGATATTAAAAAAGAAAAAAATGCTAATTAACTTTTTAGTAAGACGTAGCATTATGGTGTTTGTTTTATAATGGCTAATACTCATTATTGTGACTCATTTAAGTCTCATCTTTGTCTCAAAAGTTTCTCTTTCAACTTTTTAGGAGAAATAAACGAGACAATGACAAATGTTGTCATACTTTTGAAACTTTGGACCGTATAGCTCAGACAATTTGATCTTCTAAAAATTTGAGAAATCTTTTAGTTTATATTGAAATCTCTGGCTTTTGATTGCAGACTAAATCTGAGTGAGACATTATTGAGGTAAAATATAGAGAAACCACACATGAGATTTCTGCGGTCTTTCTCTCAGGAGAAAAATAAGAGAAGCAACGTCCCAATCCTTAAGACATTAAAAAGATTTTTTTTTCTCGTGTGATTTCTGCTTCCTGTGGGATGTCACTTTGAAATTAGAAACTGCATATTTTATAAATGCACAACTGTTTTCCACAGAATGAACTCTGAGGCTTGAGGTTTCGTCTGTGGTTGGACTGGTAAACCCTTGAGGTGAGCAGAACACAATTCTAACATGTACTGAAGACACCTGTTTACCACAATCAGCTGTAGAATCACACTATTGAGTTTGAACGGAAAGCACTGCTCACGTTTTCCTCAGAAAATGTAAACATTTTGTGTTGCTGTTTGTTTAGTAAAAAAGAACAAGTTCTGAGATTTGTAGAACAGAAAATCTCTCTGCAAATGCCTTTATTATAATTAGCATATATATAATTTACAGTACCTACAATTTTAACAATGCACTAAATAATAATATAAATAAATATTAACCCTAACCCTGCTTTGAATTAAATTTTCTGACAGAGTTCTGTTCATTGGTTTGGCCGTCGCCTCAGACTTTTTTCAGGAATTGTTTGGCACTTTTTGGGACGGTCACACACACACACCTTTGTGGCACTATTGCACTGTTCTCCTCAGCATCTAAGATTTATTTTCCCATGTATCTTTAATTCTTCCATCAGAGGCGAGTGCTGTTTGAGTCGGGTGGGGGGGGCGGATGGCTCAAAGCTGACGTGTCAAACCAAAGTAACAACCTTAAAAAACGATTTCTCATCAAATTAGGGCTGCAGTCCTCCGTCCCACGGTACCTCAAATAAAAAGCAACCATCAATTATGGATATGACTGCTTCCTTGACTGGAGTTATGTGTGTGTGTGTGTTCTCTGAAAGCATTTAGTCTCTCTCGCTCGTATTAGCTGCAGCTCCTCCCAGGTGTGCTGTTGAACATTTAATGACGTCCGGAGGGCAAAACACTTTAGGGTTAACCAGCCCTCAACAGCCCAGAAATACACACACACAGAGACATGCACACACAGAGACCGACACACACCCTCAGACACAAATTGACCCCTCTAGCTTCCCTGGGTCACTTTTCTTCTGGATCGGATATTGGTAGGAAATTCCATCATTTTCACACTTTAACTTAACAAATGTGGCTCAACCACAATACGTACTAAAGGCCTTTACCGATGAATCATGTTGTTTTGTAGTGGTTACCCAGCTAACAATTTTAAGTTGTAAAAACGTTCCCCTAATGTCTGCAATGACAACAAAAACAGTCATTTTATTTCGAAAAGTTGTAGAAGTGTTCAAATGATAATTTTGTTTTGACATTGTATTAACATTATTGCTTGATTCTAAGAACATTGTTCATACTTTTTTACATTTTGTAATGTTTTTAAAACGTTCCACTAACTACTTAAAGCTGGTCAAGCTGGTTACTAACTGGTCAAAACTGGTCTTCATTAGTCCATTTGATATTGATTCTCTTAAACGAACTGATTTGCAAACTAATCTTTGCCTGTTTTGTGTTTTTCAAAACTTCAGTTTCTGAGGTTTTTATAAACATCTGCATCAAGGTCCCATGAGTGCAGGGACATCCAGAAAAGACCAGCGCACTTCCACAAAACACACACACACATTCCGCTTGGCATGGCCACCCCCCATACATCCATCCTTCCGCCTGAGTTTCCATAGCAGCATGCAACGGCCAATCAGATGGCAGGGCTATAGCGCGGACTGGCAGATTTGAGCGCCTGACGCTGACACGGCCCGTCACCGTGGAAACCCCCCCAGGCACTGTAGCAGTGGGGGGGAAAGTGTGTGTGTGTTGTCTGGGTGAGTTGGATGCTAAATGGCCTGCTGTCTGTCATAGGTTAGCCATCAGTCTTTGCGTGAGTCGAGTGTTTTTAGTCTGTCACCATGTGCGTTTGAGTGACGCCGAACATAGAGGATGATATTTACATAAGCGTGCTGGAATTTTGAATTAATGTGCTAATGTGTGTGTGAATGTGTGTGAACGGGTAAATCTCAATGGAAGTTATATTTTAAATTAAATGAAGCCATTATCAATTTGGACTTTTAATTATTTTCAAAATTCATTGCTATAAATTATACAAAAAATGTCTGGGATACAGCATAGGAAATATGACTGCATTACAGTAATGAGACTGTAATGAGTGTGTGTGTGTGTGTGTGTGTATGTGTGTGTATAGTCACCAGTGGCAGCCCAGAGAGGTCATTGCTGTCAGTTTTCATGTTTTGTTTAGTCACATCTTCTACCTGTCTTCCATCTCTCTCCTCTCTCTCTCTACATTCTGTAACATCTCCTCTATACGTTCACTCTGTACATTCACATATGTCTCTTGATCTGTGGAGCTTAGCTGTCCTGCATTGATTGAACTTGACACAAATTTACCACAGGAGTCATTTTGTGAGGCCCATAATCTGTGTTCACCCTTCTCGGTGTGTAAGCAACAGTGAATTAGTGTTTGTGTTTTTGAGTGTATTGAGAAAATAATTCATGTGGATACAGTGTGTGTGTGTGTGTGTGTTTGGCTGTTGGCAGCTCATTATAGTTCAGCAGGTAATTGGCCAGACAGGTTGCCCCAAGGAACCCTGGGAAAAGAGCTGTGGGGCAGGAAATGAGCAATGACCGCAGCAGAACATTCAGACCACACCAGTGTGTGTGTGTGTGTGTGTGTGTGTGTGTGTGTGAGAGAGAGAGAGAGAGAGAGAGAGAGATATGAAGAATGTACCCAACTAACAATTTTAGTTTCAACGTTTTACTAACGCTACCATTAGGTAACAAAACTTGCTCAAATGTTGTTTTGAATGTTTTGTAAGATTGTAAGAACATTACTCAAACATTTCTAAACCGTTACTATAACAACAAGAAAAATGTTTTAAAAATGTATAAGATTTAAGATTATATTATGTATATTACGTTCTACTGACGTTAATGCAGGAAGTTTTTGGATTATCTTGAGAAAACCTTTAGAGTATGTTTGTTAGCCAACATTCTGAGAACTTAAGCTGGTTAGCTGTGTGTGTGTTGTGATGCTGTCAATCATCTGATTGGCATTTTCTAACATGAGTTTGGCCTGATTCAACCTGTTACAGAATGCCAACATTGTTATAATTTAAACCAGATTATT
Source organism: Yasuhikotakia modesta (assembly GCA_036877545.1). NCBI lineage: Eukaryota > Metazoa > Chordata > Actinopteri > Cypriniformes > Botiidae > Yasuhikotakia > Yasuhikotakia modesta. Next base: position 34,563 of record JBAJNP010000690.1, on the reverse strand, counting down.
ACGTACATCTTTTTTTTCCAAGAACAGAAATATTACATTAAAGCATATTAATGACAACAACACAAAGTTTTATCTTATTTGCTTGTTTCTTAGCTTTTTGGCACAGCTGGTGGTCCAAACGCAGTGCGCAGGTGGTCCGAAAAATTACAACAGCTTTTTAAGGTGTAACTGTAATACCAGCATTTGAATACATGTCTGTCTGAGAGTTCACAAAACTTATCAGAGTTTAACTGAACATTTAGGCTTTTTTCCTTTGAAACCCACTTGAAGTGCTGCGAAATGCCTTCAGGCGTGTGATGTGAAGGTCATACTGTTGTACACTAGAACAAACCGAAAATACTTACAGTAAAACATCAACTCTTTCTATGCTCTGTATTGTTTTTGTACCAATTTAATTAGTTTTGTGAGGTATTGAGAAGGTTGACTGGTGTTTGTGTGGTGGTCTGGAGGTATGTGGTGTTCAGAAGGAGATGATAGACTCTGGCGAGAGACCGCGAGGGTGACGGCTTCACATTTAATGAAGCTGAACGGCTCTCGCCCCGGGTCATTTGACTGGGTCATTGTGCTCGTATGTTAATGTGCTTAATTAATGGGAGACTGAGAAGAGCTGTTCTCGTGTGTGTCTGTGTGTGTGTGTGGGATATATATCCTGGGGCGATGGGGTCGAGTTCTAGTTTTGGGAATGACTGGTGGTGAGTAGTTAAACTCAGGTAGAGTCTTGGGTTAAATTAATGCATTCTGTGTGTGTGTGTGTGTCTGTCCTCATCGGCCGATAATGAGACCTGCATTTTTTTGAACAGTCCATTATTGGAAGTGAATTCTTAGTCTGTTGTTTATTGGTAAAACATCACAGTTAAATTCAATTCTGAGTGTTTAATATGTCTTCAATGTATTATGTAATGCTGTCAGTTTTTTGAGCAAATTACATAGATGGTTTACTGATAAATTAATCACTTAAAAAAACAATATAAGTGTTTGCTGAGGACCGTAAGATCATTAAAACGCATCAAATTAATGTAATATATCAAAGTGTTGAATAAAACATAGTTTTAGAAGCCAGTATAGTGTTTTGTCAGTATAGTGTTTTGTCAGTATAGTGTTTTGTTTCATTGAACACAAGCACAAGTAAATGTTTTGCTGTTTCAAGGAAGTTCAGGGTAGTTTTTAAAAACCAAGTTGTAAAGTTCATATTTACCTCATTTACTTCTGTCCATTTATCACAGTTCTGTTTTAAAGCCCCGCCCTCCCCAACACACACACCACTGTGAGTCTGCTGATATAAGTAAGTGTGTGTGTGTGTGTGAGAGAGAGAGAGAGAGAGAGAGAGAGAGAAAAGGAGAGAGATGCAGAGTGACAGGTTGGGTAGATTGGTCCATGAGGGGCAGTCGCCTATGGCACTGACATGAGACACACACACACACACACACGGGTTCATACGCATACAAGTTTACCCTCACTGTGGGCTATTGTATGTGTCGAGAGGAAGGATTTGCCACCACACCAAGAAAAACACATAATGAAGCCTGACGCTGCTGTTGGGCAGAGGGAGGGGCCTCTTGTTGACCCTCCCACTGACATGCTACTGTTAGAAAGGGAGGAGTCTAGCATAAACCCACCCACTGACAGGTGGGCCTATCACAGACATTTTCACAGTTTATACTGGGGGGTTAGAGACTTTAATAAGCCCTTAATAGTAACCTTAAACAGTAGAGGTGGGCTATTACTTTTCTAAGACATCAGACTGTTAATTATTTCCTGAGTGAAAAAAGAAATCTTGTAGGCATACTTTAAATTGAGAGAGAGACCTGAGGCTGAGGTAAATGGGTACTGTTGAGTCAACTTAAAGGAGAGAGAGAGAGAGAGAGAGAGAGGTTGGATGTAATGCCTGAAACTCATCCCTAAGCAGTGTTCGAGGCGTCATGTACAACCCCTGTCACAGCATCACTGGGAAATACACTGTAAACACACACACATACAATCCGCTGATCAGAGCACAAACGTGGCCAATTTGCACTTCTAAGCATCTGCCTTTAACCAGCGAGTGTGTGTGTGTGTGTGTGCACGCATTTTAAAACACTTTCATGAAGCTGAAAATGTACCTGTTAACCTGTTTGACACATCAAAGGGCTTCCCTAATAGCTAAACATTTACCCGCTGAAATCAGAGCGAACAGGAATCGTAGGGTCTGAATTCAGATATCAGCAGCTTGTTTGGAGACTGTACAGAACACATGTACTACAGCACAGGCTTTAACAGCTGTTAGCTAACACCACCAATGATATCTTGTACTGTAAGTCAGTGCTCTAAGATCATCAGATTTAACAGGCTCCACCCCCCACTCTCACTCAATGTCCTGTATTCCAATCACTCACACCTGTTACTCATTTGCACCGCCCATCACCATAGGTTTTTAAGCACACCTCTGTTCCTATAAAACCTCATTACGGACAACGGATTGTCTTACCTGTATTGTCTCCTGGGGTGTTTTCCTCAATTTTCTCCTGATTTCCTTCCAAGGTCCTCCTAGTCATCCAGCTCCTCTGTTATGTCCCTCCCTGGGCATTTTTCACTCTGTTACTGTGCCTACACTCTGTTACCTGGTTCACTACAACTGAGGTGTGTGTATGTCCATCCACCAGCCATTACGTTGTCCGTCACGCCCTGCAAAGATAAGAGACAACATTACCTCATGTAACCCATTTAAAACATCTCCCCAGTGGAACGTTTCATTTGTCAAAGGTGGTCAGAGTTTTCACTTTTTTTAATATAAATTTAAAGCAGAAAATTTTCAAAAAGCAATTTGTAAATCTTTTCTTCTGAAAATGTCTGTTCGGTTTTATTTTACTTTATTTGAAAAGTATGTAAAGTAAACTATCTGCAGTTTTATGTTTCAAACAGAGGTGGCAGCAGAGAGGCAAAAGTTAGAGACTGCAGATTTAAAAACTTTCAATGTGAAAAATAAGGTGAGAGAAAATATAACTTTGCTATCATAGGCTTTATCCCGATAGCCAATCACTGATCTCCATTCTGCCACTTCCTGTCCTGTGTACCTTCTGCGTTTAACATTACTTAAAAGAAATAAAATACAAATGTGTTGAAATTCAACATTAATAATGTTGGTTGTAAGAAAGCTGAACTAATTGAATTCTGGATACATTTGATAATTGTTTGTGTTCTTTTTCTCAACAGTCTTGAATTTTGATGCACATTGTAGTATCTTGACATCTTGTTAAGATCTCAGGTGGAGACGTATGTGAGATTTATGGCTCATACTCTCAGGAGTGGTGCTCCGCCGTGGACCGACACATGTATAGCTTTCTTTGTTCCTCTTGTTTCTCACAAACCCCCCCAAAGTGAAGCAGAAGCATTTAAACTGTTACCTGCACTTAACAAAGAGATGCTGGACTAATTGACACAGACAGTGAAAAAATTGGATTTGGCTCAGAACATCTCTCTCCCTCCATCTCTCGTCCTCTTTCTTTGGACGGATAAAAAGGCATCTTTCAATCATGTGTGGTTAGCGTTTTCTTCGTAGCCTGAAGTGAAACAGGAAGTTCTTAACTGTTCAGTGACTTTAGCTTCAGGCAAGGTTCTGCCCTGCTCTCACTGGCTCTTTCTCTGACTCACATTCTTCCTCCATCCCCTAAAACACACACACACACATTGTATTAGTCTGGCATCTGTCTTCATAACCATCTATGCTTAATACAGCGTGTGGTGGATCGTCAATGTCTGGATCGCTCACATGACTGGCGTTTGTACAGCTGAGCTGAGCCGGACCATTTCACTCACCGCTGATACGCTTTGTGCTGTCGATTGGAACACCGCAGAGATTCTGTAGTAGTAAATGGGGTCATTTGTTTCTGGGTTTTAAAACCTAATTATGTTTTTTAGAAAGTTGCGAAAAGCCAATTGAAAAACAAAGTGGTTAAGCTGATTTTAATGTTCAAGTTTGTTGTTGATTTGCTAAAAAAAGACAGTAATATTGGATGTACTTTATTATGAAAGATAAACAACGGAAGCATTTTAACAAGTTACATACAGATAGTGTGACTTTAATGCAATGTGATGTTTTAAACGAAGGAAAATGTTATTTTACAGACAAAATTGTTGTGCACAAAAAAAACATTAGCAAGTATTACCGCTGCTTCAGTCATGTGATCTAACACTAAAATCTAATTGGACAACACTGAGAAATAACTGTTACACTAGTGAGGTGGTGACTGAATGTGCCTGGTGTGGAAAATCTCCATGAGGATCAAATTTTAGTGTTAGGCTGAAACAGTGAATTTATATCATACTCAGGCTGAAATGAGGCTCATTTAAGGTAAATGTATGAATTCAAGTTTCCCCAAAAAGCAGGAGATATTTTAGATCAACACCCTACTGGAATTAGAACAACAGCAGTTTTGCAGAAGGACTAGGGGCTGTTAGATTGGGAAGTGTGTTGGTAACAGTTATGTGCTTTTAGGTGTGTTTAATGGACGTGTGGTAAGGTTATGGTCATGGCTTATGGCTGTTGTGACAGTTGCATGGATGATTTTGTGTTTATTTTACTTGAGAGGGAGGTAGGGCTTGGTTTGACAGACAGACAGACACAGACGGACAGACACAGACGGACAGTCACAGACGGACAGTCACAGACGGACAGTCAGACGTGCATCAGACATGGTAGACAATTATAGAAGAGGTTAAAGATTAAACTATGAATAAGAAAGAAAGAAAGACAGCATGATAAATTTGAGAGCTGGTGTGAAAGAAACAGTAAAAGACAGATGAGAAAATTGTAAAATTGATAAAGGGAACAGAGGCCACAGGGCGGAGAAGACCCTGTGTGTGTCTGTGGAGTGGGCTGCATTCAGATTCCTGCCCTGAGTCTGTTGGCTGTGGGGTGTGAGCTGAGCTCTGCTGCATAATTGTGAAACCACAGGGACTGCAGCTCTGACCAGCCTGTCAAAACATCATGACAATCGTCCCTCACCGCACAGCAGACAGGCAGAGAGAGAGAGAGACAGGCAGAGAGTGTCAGCATTCTGAGTGATATACCAGCCGAGAAGTTATAATTACGATCACTCTGACATTTGTAATCTAAGCGAGCACACACACTCACACACACACATTGTGTGGACTGCGGTTCGAGATCTTGTCTACGCTGGTCTGAGCGGGAGTGCTTTAGCCGCTAGGCTGGTTAGCGCTTCCACACCGCTGCGTTTTGAGGCTAATTAGTTTGGATATTAACGGGACAAAACCCCAAGCAGCTTCTAAATGTCACCCAGTCTCCCCACAGACACGCACACACACGCCAGTTCACGCTCTTTGCCCCCCCGCCCTGGAAAAGTGCCGCGGGGAAAAACCAAGAAAAAGCCAAGAAGCATCGATGGCGGGTCACGGCGATGAGCAGAATAGCAAACCCGCGGAACCGGTGTTCCGGGAGGATTGGTGTGTTCTAAGGAACTTTCAAAAGTCCAACACTGGGGCTTTAAAGGTGAATTTATACCCACAAATCCAACTGATGTTTTGTCATTGATGTCCATGGGTGTGTGTATTAGTGTTTACCACAGAATCGTGATTTGACCCATCATGCTTAATTTTTCCCAAAACATTTGGCAGAAAGTCACAGTTTAGCCACTACAGAAGTTTTTTGCCTCTCTACTTTAAGACAACTTACGGTTGTCTCCAAAAGTCTGAGACCACGTCCATTATCTGGAAATTAAGTCAAAGTATATCCAAAAAACATGTAACTTTCACTGTTTAGCTGTCATTAAATGGGACAACTCTAAATTCCTGTTAATTTTTCAGTTAAACTGAAGAAATAATTAATGATTTGTCTTTCATTATTACATGAGAAAGCAATGCAAAAAATTATGCTAGCTAAAATGGCTTAAGACGTTTGATTTCCATTCTGTCTGTGTCCAATCAGGTCATGTCTTCTTTCGTAAAGAAAAAACAATTGGTTCTGGGCCAAAAGTTTGACTCCGTCTCCCTGAACCTGCTGGGCTGTAATCTCTGAAGATGTGGCCTAATATGTATATGAGGCCCAGAAATGCAGATGTTTAGAATGACAGCAGAAGTTTGATGGACTTGGACCACAGAGATGAAGATGAGAAAGCAGGTGACTGCAGAACTCCATGAGATGCTGTTAGCATGTGAATTCTGTACCGTCTGTAACGTTGAAAAGACCATTTGTGTGTGTGTGTGTGTGTGTGTGTGTATGTTATTTTTTGTGGGAAATGCACAAGAGACTGTGTGTGTGTGTGTGTGTGTGTGATTGACACAGAGGTCACCTTCATCTCATGTGGGAAACTCGTCTTCACAGAGAGCCTCAGCAGCAAGGGATTGTGGGTCTTGTGGCCATCAAGAATACTGAACGTACAGAGAGAAAAACCTGCCAGCAACCTTCAAACACAGCCAGAAGAGAGTGTCACTGCTGTTACTGTAGTCTGGTCCCTCACCTCAAGGGATTTAAAGGGTTAGTTTATTAAAACATTCAAATTCTGTCAACATTTACTCACCCTCATGTCTGTCTGTCTGTCTGTCTGTCTGTCTGTCTGTCTGTCTGTCCATCTGTCCTCTGCAGAACAGTGTTTGTGACTGACATTGTGAGTCAAGAGCCTCGTGTTAAAATTCTTCAAAATTTCTCTTCTTGTATTTGACAAAAGATAGTAAATCATACAGCTTTGGAATGACATAAGAGTAAGAAAATATTGACAATTTGCCTTGGGGTATAGATTAATCTTGGGTGATCTAACTGTTTCATTGAGCTCTCTGTTATGTTTTATTGAAGTTTCAACTTCTGCTTTAGATGTTGCTCTTTCTTAAAAGAAATAGAATATATGAGCCACAATGGAAACTACTGTTGACATGCAGTAACAATACAGAACCGTACGATTCATTTGGATGCACAGTGTTTGTGATTTTTAGAAGAAGTTGAGATGTTTCTGTTGAAATTTGTTTTTGTATTTGGCACATCTGAGCACTGTTTGAGACATTGCTGAGATTTTCGCTGAGGTAAGAATAAGAACTGTTGAGATGTGACTTTATGGGAACATTTTTATTTAGCTGCTAAATCTGAAGTATTTTCCATCAGCTCCCTTAAATCTCATTGCTTTCTAGGAGAAATAATTGAGATGTTAAAGAGATCTCATTTGTGAGGGCTGTGTAAATGTTTAAGTGATATTCTTAAACATTTCTTAAATGATTTAACGTTTTTGCGGTTCTTTATTTGCACGTGTGTGAGAGTGTGTGCGAGAGTGTGTGCGAGAGTGTGTGCGAGAGTGTGTGCGCGTTTGCGCTGCACGTTCTGTTTGTGTGTCTTATAAGCTCTGAATATAAACACAGATCTTGCAGTTTGTTTTTATTTGCCAGAACGACAGGGGTGATGAAATGATATCATAAAAGTGTCTGTGTGTGTGTGTGAAGCGCTGATCAGAGCTGGAATGGCTGTTTGTATTAATATTCCCTCAGGTGTGAAAGAGAGAAGATAAAATCAGATGTGTCTGTGATGTTACGCCTCCTGATAAACTGATATAATTAAAAATAAATATAAACCTTCTATTTCCTTTCCTGCCGCAGGCCATGGAAGTGTGAGGTAGATTTCCTTTGAATGCAGGGATGATAATTTCTCTAAAATCATCAAATCTGACAACAAAGAAATGAAGATCTTCAGCGCAGCATGTGCAGGGCTCTCTCTCTCTCTCTCTTTCTGTCTCATTCTCTCAGTCTCTCTCTCTGTTTCTCACAGACTTTTTTCAAACGTATTTAGAGAGGCCTTGAAAACTTGCAAACAGGGTAAATTACAGTTTCATCTGTGGTCAAATGAACTAAATGGGTCAGAAATGGCACAAAGAAAAAGGAAAAAACAAAAATGATAAAGGGGCAAAATGGGTAATTTTGTCTGTTTAATAGTTTGTTCCGGTCCGCTAATCTGATTGGCTGATTAGCATTCCTGAAGTAAAACTGGAACAGTTTGTATCAGTTTGATCAGATTATTAAGGTGATAAAGAATGGGATTTTAATTTTGCCTGTTTTTTTTCTCCAGGGTCCCTCATGAGGAGAAGGGAAACTGGGAATTGATAAGGGAATGGTGGACTGATGATAGTGGACAGAAAGCTTTAACCAGTAAGTAAAACAACAGTCACTTTATTAATGATAGAATCATTATTTTCATTGGTGAAGAATAAAAACATACAATCTTGTATAACTGCAATATTCCATACCGGAATGATGCTCACAGAATTCCAAACAGCTATAAATACAGCTCATCCCGAATCAAATGATCCGATCCAAAATTCCGACCCCAATCACCAAGTTACGCTTCAAATATAAATTCTCTCAATTACACGCCTCATTTAAATATTCGCTAATTCCTGCACGTTGTTCCGGCATTCCGGTCGTAACCTCCTGCCGGTCAAAGGCATCTCTGAGTTAATCACCCTCACTGTGCTGAATCCTTTTTTCTGTTTCTATCCTTTCTGTTTTTTTTCCAGCTTCCCTTTAGAGAAAGTTTCAAGAAGTTTCTATAAATTAATAAAGATCTGGTGCGGTATGAAGGCGATCCGGCTTTGAATGAGAAGGTATTGATCTTCCAGGTGAAGCTGGATCAGCACATCAAACGGAATGCGTTGTTCCGGAGGAGAGTTTGGAATGGCAGGCGCACAGCCGTCTGAAAGCCACAGGAAGCAGCCAAACCCACACAACAGGTCGGACTGCAGAGGCTTCGGCCACATTTGTGTTTTCCTGTTCTGGCAAATAAACGTCTCGTTATGAAACGGTGATTGTAAGCTGGTGTTTTCCGGATTTTTCCGTGATGCACAGTTACACAACCGTGTTTGGTTAGGATGGCACAGTAAATAGAATTTATTAATATTATACATTGTTGTAGTTCAACATTAAGGCATTTCATTGTTTTATTTTAGCCAATTTTATTTCATGTTCGTTGAAAAACATTTTCTGAAGAAAAGCACTGATAGAAAGAAAGAAAACATGATAGAAAAACAAGCGTTACACATAATGGAATACAATGTTGCCGTCCCTTATTTTAAATTGTAATTTTTGTGGCTATTAACATATTTCAGCTTTAAAATTGGCAATAAGTGAACGTCGCTGAATGTGACCTAGACGTGTGTCGGCCCTGTCTCATAATTATTCATGAGAATAATTATTCATGCATGGCACTAACCTATCAGAGCGCCCCATCTCGTAATTATTCGTGACACCGCACAACCTTCTGCTATGACAGGCGCGTGAAACAGTGAGACCGAACCGTGAAGAAACATGAGTTTTGTGTGTTCGTTTGTGAAGGATTGCGTCTCCTGTGATGCTAATAGAAGATCAGGCTTTCAGTCGATTACGAACTTTACTTTTAAAATCATTTGTGTGTATTTGTGAAATGTAGGCCTGTTGTGAGCTTACAAACAGTGCAGCTTGTGTGTGTGTGTGTGTGTGAGTCATATTGTCTCCTAGCTGTGTGCTACAAGATTATTCTAATTAAATCCGTAATAGTTTAGAGTTTCCTCTATTTAACTTCAGCTACAGGGAATAAATCCTGTGGTTAATCCGACACAAGCTCAATGCCAGCGGCCCCATGAGTGTGTGTGTGTGTGTCCAGGTTCTTAACTTTGGAGTTTTGCTCTGTTTTCTGTAGAACTGAGAAAGAGAGAGTCACAGCACATATCTTTTTCCACATATCCTGATGAGTAATTTCAGCTAGTAGGGAACATTCTCAGAATGTTCTCTAAAAGTTATAAACAAACGTTTTTGCAGTAATGTTAGTAGAACTCTTCCTAATGTTATATAATGTTATTTAATGTTAACCTAATGTTATATACCACACAAACCAAAAAAAATTAGGTGGTGGAAGGAACTTTTAAAATGAATAGCACGTCTGAAAATGATAGTTTTGAATATTGCTAGAACTTTAGAAGGAACATTTTAAACGCTTTTATTATATATGTCATTTTACTGAGTGATGTTTAGATTTGATCTGTTGAGACACGTGTAAATAGTCTCTTTAAAAACAGGGACCGACCTGCGCACACACACACATACACACACACACCTGTATGTAAGCAGCAGCATACACCAGTGTTAGTCCTGTCTGTCTGTGTGTCCGCGCTCAGATCTCACGTCTCGGCTAACTGTTGTTTTGCTACATGCGGGTTTACTCGTTTTTCTCTCCCTCCTCCTGTGGCAGTTCTGTCATTTCTCGCTCTGTGTTGAAAGCGCTATGAGAGGCAACTAATACTGCTCAACATCGCGCGTGTGCTTTGAAGAGCCGCGTTAGAGACGAACACACGTGTGTGCGCGGCCCAAGCTACAACGCTGACTTACTCACAAGCATAGTTTATATCTGCCTGTCTGAGTCTCACACACAGCGCTGGTCTCCAATTACCGATTTCTCCTTTGTTTCTTGTTGATCTGAAAGGCCTTGATGATGTGTCATGGGGCGATTGTGAGGGTGTACGTGCGCGTGTGAGATATCTGTCTGCTGATAGGAGGCCAATTTATGCTGCAGTTACCCAGCATACATCAGTGCCTTAATCATTATTCTCATCTGCATAAATCAGTGGAGGGACGGGCCCTCGTAGGACGTCCCGCTCATAGGTTGGCTGAATGGATCTGGGGGGCCTGATTTGATTGGTTGATGTAGCTGTCAGTATTTGTGTTGCCCTCCAGGTCCCCCCTTCCTTCACAGTTTTGTGCAAACCGAACAGACACGCACACACACACACACACACATGCTCAGAGATGGAATAGGCCTCCTGTCAGAGCCTCGTTTGGAATTCCCTTTAAAGCCGGACGGAGCGTCTGTACCTGTCAGAATTCCTGAGAAGAGATCTCTGTGACTGACTCATACACACACACAAGCCAGGCTGTACCTCACCCACCCTCTAGACAAATGCCTTCATCTAACACTTCAGAGAAAACCGGGAGATGAGACGAGATGAGACTAGATGAGACATGATAAAATAAGAAGAGGGGGAGAAGACAAAATATTAAAATTTATAACAAACCTGATGCTGTTGACCCTTTGACTGTGTCAGGGAATCTCTCTGGGTTTTTAGGGTTGGAAACCAGAGGAAATTAGTTATATGCCGAATGCTTTTCCCAGAATTCCTTGGGGAAAATTAACAGGAGACAAACATACAGTAGTGGAGTTATAAGATGAATGTGGATTCATAGCTCAGAGCATTTGATGAGGAAACAATTGATGATGGTCAAATAGATTATAAGTTAAAAATCTCCCAAGAGAAAATTGAATTTGTTAATTGTTGCTTTTCCAAGGATTTTCAAAGATGTTCCTAGGTATATATTGTTTTAAAAAGTCAGATGCTTTGAAAACTCCTCTAAGAAAAGTAGAAAAGGAAGGAAAGAGTCACAAAATAATTATTGAATCATTTTTTGATCATTTTTAATATGTTTGTATTGAAACGTTTGTTGTTCAAATGTTGGTTGCAGAATTAGATTCCTAAAGGCACTTCAGATTGCCGTGGTCTCTGTTAACTCTCAGTTAAATCTCACTGCTATATATTAGAAACAAGTGAGATGTAAAAGAAACATTTTTATTTAAAGAGATTCTGTGAGGGATGGGCGTCACTGTTCTTTAAATGAGGTCTCACCGGTTTGTTTTGCAGATTCTAAATGAGATGAACTGCTGTGATGGGCAGCACTGCAGCAGGGCAACAGAACAAAGACAGATGCACTGTGGGATATGAAATACAGCCCTGACCAGATACACACACATACACACACACAGTAAACATGGAGCGTGTGTATCTCTGCACAACAGAGACTGTGGCTGTTATTCTTTACTGGGAATGTTTCACAGATGCTGTTTGTGTGTGTGTGTGTGTGTGTGTGTGTGTGTGTGTGTGTG